>VWZK01009216.1:162627-205888 GCA_013396935.1 Baryphthengus martii
TTTTTTGTCAGAACAGATATAGGTTTAACAGAAATTTGTCTTCAAGATACTTTGTAAATACTTTTACTTTTTTTTTTCTTTTACACTAAAAGGCTATACAGTTAAACAGATGTCTTACATAATAACGTCTTGCTTTTGTAAGATCCAAGCATGGTTTAGATAAAGGCACACTTTTGCTGCTATGTGTTTGAGGAAAGCTGCCAATGAAAAATCAAGGTGATATTCTGAGAACAGTATTTCAATCTGTGAGCAATAGCTGGAGTTTGCACAGTGATACACGTAGGTAAAGCACACACAGAACAAATGGGTGAAATACAGGCACATTCTTATGGAAAGTGTGATTTCTGTTTTGCTACAATATCTAAGAGCTTTTACAATCAGAAATTTCAGGAAGAAGTCATTCTCCTAGATCATTAAAATCTAGTAACATCTAGAATTGAAAAAAAATCTATAAATCAACTTAGTTGTTGTGCTTTGGGTGGCAACTCTATAGATGGAAGAGGCAGAGCAAGCTAGGGAATAACTAAAATTTTGATTGATGTCAACATACTTCTAGCCTGTTTCCCCCCCAAAAAAAACCCCAGTAAGTATGCTACTAAACTTCGTTGGCAACATCGTGACCTTTCCATTATAGTATCTGAGGGCATCACAGAGATTAATTTCATCCTCTCTAGTGCCTTTGAAGTTGAGACAAATAAGTTGTCCAAGGTCATATAAAAGGCTTTGGTTGAATTGGGAACAAAAGTCAGATTTTTTGGTCGTTAGACCCCTGCTTTATCTCTGCAATAACACTTGGTAGTAAGAGGAGACAAGGGGAAAGCTGTTTAGAGGACAGTGGGTTACTTTCAGAGAGAGAAAGCCAAGACAACACAAGAACTATTTTCTTCATACAAGATGCTTTAAAGCCAGTCAGCATCCATTTTATTGAGCTCCCAACTATTCTCTACTCTGGAAAACAAACGGATAAGATTATAAATAGTTTTAAATTAAAATATTTATTTAAAAAGAAGGTAAGTCCTTTCTGTACTGATGGACAGTTTTCCCCCCTAGTTGTCTTGCTTTTGCCAAGAAAGGTTAGACGAGATATCTTTGAGGTCCCTTCCAACCTGGTATTCTATGTTGTTTTTTTCTAGTTATTAAGATTTTAATCCAGATGCTAATCAGAAGATACTCAGAAACACTTCCTTTGCTTTAATGGATTTTATATCAGTCACCAAATCTGCTTTTATTTCTCCATATTACATAATAAAACATCTATACAAATAATTCTATATAATATATATAACTCTGAAACTGATATGTAATATGCTAACAACACCTACACTTAAACAAAAGGGAAAAGGATTTTAGAAAAAAAAAAAAACAAACAACTTCAATTCCTACTTCCTAAGTAAAGATTTCTCATGTCAGTAGATGTTAGCAAATGAATGAAATATTCTATCTTACCTGCAAATTTTGTTAAATTTATTTTGAAGATAGAGAACACAAGTATCATTGAGCTAAAACCAAACTAACCAGGAGGCAGCACTAACTTAAAATAAAGATGCAAATCTGATAACAAAGGTTTTATTATATAATCCATATGAACACGCCACAGTAGAGTTGAGAAAGATGCAGTTACCTCACTATTGTAGCAGTAACGTTAGAATATTTCTTTGTTTTCTTTCAGATTTTTTGAGATACGTGATTTCAACGTATAGGCCATGATTTTGAAATCTTGCATTTAGGCATGAACTTTATGTCTTTGGGTAAACCAGGATTTAAGGTTTGAATTGACTAATCACAGAATCACAGAATGATAGGGGCGGGAAGGGATCTCTTGGGATCACCTAGTACAACCTCTCTGCTAAAACAGGGTTAGCTAGAGCAAGTTGCCCAGGATGGCATACAGGTGAGTTTTGAAATTCTCCAGAGAAGGAGACTCCACAACCTCTCTGGGCAGCCTATTCCAGGACTCAGGCACTCCCACAAGAATAAAGTTTTTCCTTATGTTCAGTCACAATTTCTGTGTTCCAGTTTGTGCCTGTTGCCTTTTGTTCTACTATTGGACACCAGTGAAAAGTCTGTCCCCATCCCCTTGATACTCACCCTTTAGATATTTATAAACATTTACAAGATCCCCTCTCAGTCTTCCCTTCTCCAGATTAAACAGCTCCAGGTCTTTCAGCCTTTCCTTGCACGAGAGATGCTCAAGTCTCATCATCTTCACAGCCCTCCACTGGACTCTCTCCAGTACTTCCTTGTCTTTCTTGATCTGGGGAACCCGGAACTGGAAACAATACTCCAGATGTGGCCTCGCTAGAGCAGAGTATAGGGGGAGGAGAACCTCCCTCAACATACTGATCATACTTTTCTTAAAGCACCCTAAGATACCATCGGCCTTACTAGCCACATGTGCTCATTGCTGGCTCATGGTTAACTTGTTGTCTGCCAAGACTCCAAGGTCCTTCTCCACAGAGCTGCTTTCCTGCAGATCAACCCCTAACCTGTATCAGTATATAGGGTTATTACTCCCTAGATGCAGGACTCTACACTTGCTCTTATTCAACTTCATTTTGCTCCCCTCTGACAAACTCTCCAGCCTCTCCAGGTCTCATTGAATGGCACAGCCTTCTGGTGTTTCAGCCACTTCTCCCAGTTTTGTATTATCAGCAGACTTCTTCTTCTAGGTCATTGATGAATGTGTTGAACCGAGTGTTGGACCTAGTACTGATTCACACAGAACATCACTCGCTACAGTCCTCCAACTAGACTCTGAGTTGCTGACAGCAACCCTCTGAGCTCTGCTATTCACCCAGTTCTTAATCCACTTCTCTGTCCGCTCATCTAACCCACACTTCCTAAGCTTCCCTATGAGGATGTTATGGTGGACAGTGTCAAAAGTCTTGCTGAATTCGAGGTTGACAATGTCCACTGCTCTCCGCATATCTACCGGGCCAGTCATGCCATGATAGAAGGCTATCAGAATGGTCAGGCATGATTTCCCTTTGGTGAATCCATGTTGACCACTCCCAGTAACCTTTGTCTCCTCTACACGCTTAGAGATGACATCCAGAATGAGCTGTTCCATCACCTTTCCAGGGATGGAGGTGAGGCTGACTGACAATTCATTCTATTAAATGAAGTATTTACCTTCTAAAACTTGCAGGCAAGATAAAATATATTTTGGATGTATTAAATAAATTGAATTAAATCTAGGTTGTTACCAATTTGATTAAATCAGATGTAATTTATTAATTTATAAATCAATAGTAAAATCTGAGACAGATACTTGCAAAATCGAAATAATTCTTAATTCTGATTTGCATGTCTATACAATTTTCTTTTATTCTGTGAAACTATGAGTTTTACAAGTGTATCATGATGTGAAGTGGTTCTCATTTCAAAAACTTGCAGTCTTGCAAAAACTGAAGTCCTTTTTCTTCAGAAAAAAAGCTGTGGAAAAGTATTACCAGAAAACTATCCATTCTAATTCAGTGATTTGTTTTTTCTCCACTCCCCACCCAGAAAAATCACATCAGTCAGAAAGGAGGAGCATAGCTAGGTTTAATTGTTTACAACAGTTGGTAATTGCTCGACTTCTTGACTGCTTTAAACAAATATTGTCACTTGGATTGTCCTCTCTTCTTCATCCATCTTTTTGTCACCAGAAACAATTGAGAGACATTATTGAGCTGGACTTCTCTATTGTCCACCTCTGCTTCTACCCTAATTATCCAAATGAGGCTTTGCTTAGACGCATCACACTATATTTTGCTACCAGTTAAAATGGAGAATAACATGACACTTTTATACTTCTGTTTTTTCTAAAGCTGTTTAAGTTAGATGTAAAAACTGTAGGTAAGCTCTTTGCACTATTTTGGTTGTGACATATCACTTCAGGTGTCATTTTCTGTAGCAAATGATTCAGGTCTATTTCAGTCATTGTAGTCCCATTCACAGAAGCAGGTTGGGAGCTGACATGAGCTCCAATGATCAGTGAGCAGAAAGCATGTTTGAGTTCACCTCATTCATGTCAAAAGCAGAAATAAAGAAACAGGAAACTGAAATTAGAACTTTTCATACAAACATAAGAGCAGATTTTCTGAAAATTTTAGCTCAGATTCTCTTGAATATTTTCACAGAAATAGATTTTTTCAGACTCAAGAGGAATGAGATTTATGTGGTTTCCACATTCATTTACTGTCAACATTTAATTGATATCTATGTTATTTAAGATACACTCTGTGCACTCTTGTTTTTACTATGTGTATCTGCATATCCCTTCAAGAAATGTAATTTGTGTTCTGTAAGTGAGCCGTATTACTTTAGTTTTAGAAAAATCAAAATATTAATCATATTAGTAGTGGGAATAAAGGTTTATGAGACAATATATTGGCCTGCAAAACTTTTTTTTTTTTTTTTTAATTTAAATCCAGATGTCAGTGATGCGCACCAGTGTTCCTGCAGCTGGAAAGAACTGTGCAGTGCTATAAAATTTAATAAGGAAAAAACCCAATTGAGATCCATAAAAATGACAAAGTACTCAAACAAAACCATAGTACCTAACACAGAGCAAAATTCATTCTAATGGTGAAAATCAATTATTCCAAATGTATACTGCTGGAAATCAACTGGCCTTAACAGTGCAGCTGCATCACAGAGACCAGAATTTAGATTTTTTTAAATTTTATTTTTGTTGCAGCAAGTTTTTGGCAACAGTTATACTTTCTTATGTGTTTGGGATTATGACTTAGTTTGTTCTCCATATGTCAACATAATCACCTCAGAATTTTCATTTATATCAGTGACTTTGATCAATGCAATTACTCAGATAATTAAAGACCACTCAAGATTCAAGAAGCTGGTGAAATATTCATGCAATCTTTTTAACATGGAAATTTTCTGTGTATCTACATAGTGCAGTGTTTTTCTTAGGTTAAATAAGAATATTGTAAATGCCTTAATATCATGCAACTTTTTGTACTTTTGATAATGTGCTTTGGGATTGTTAAACTTAATTATTTTCTTTAGGATGTTAACATTGAGGCACTAAACCTGTCAAGTGTCAAAAATAAGATTAGGGCTTGAAAGATCCATTCTGGACAAACTAGGTTATGTGAAAAAAAAAATAAAAAAAAAATAAAAAAAAAAATAAAATAATTATTGTCTTGATAATTGAAATTGCTTCAGTTATGCAAGAATTAATGAACAACACTGGCATGATATTTAATAATCTTGGAAGTCAGCACATCTTTTACTGTTCTGTTCAGGCTTTTCTGTCAGACAATGATTGCCTCTAAAGATCCAGCTTGGTACTATTTCATCCTACCTAAATCACTTTCATGAACTTATGATTCTGTATAAAAATCAAGCTTTACCAATAGTAAAGAAACCTCCACATGTGTGTCCAATTACTAGCAAACAATCCCTTTCCTAAGTCTAGGAAAACTGATAGACAAGAAAAAAAGTTCAATTAATAAGGACTGTAGATCATCAGACAACTATTTGTGCAGTTTATGGTCATCTGAATGTATATTTTTATGGTCACATACTAAAGTTGTGTGTAAATGGGATGCGGACATCATAAGTAACAACCTTTTAAACAGGAAACAGTAGTAGTACATGTGTCCCAAAACAATACACATACCATGCAATTTTACCACAACCACCCTACAATCGTCATATTGGCTTTCATACCGTCTGCTATCTGTCTTTTCCACTCTCTCAAAGACTGCTAATATTAAAGGTATCTTAGATTCTGCTTTAAAAGTTCTCTGTATTGCAGTGCATATATTCCAACCAGCACCCCTGTGGTGAAAATGGAGGACAGAGTGAAAAAACATGGTAGTCCAGGAAAGCACTTCAAGGATACACAAATGCATGTTTTCAGTGCAGTCTGTGGTAAATTGAGAGCAGCATAATGGCAAAGTAAGGCAATTCGTAAGGCTTTTTGAGCTGCAGTAGAATGAAAGCATGTAAGAAAACACGGTGCTAGGAATCTTGTGACAAAATGAACTTGATATGCTGAGCTGTCTACGGTGACCTGCGTCTACTCAGTCTCATTTACTCCTCTGTGTCAATGTTATCATCTTTCACTACAACTATGATTCTAAAAACTGGCACTTCAATATCTGAACCACGTAGAAAATATACACTGGTATTGCTTACCTTGGTCTCACTTGAAAATACACACTTATATTAACCATAGCAAAAACGTGTCACCATATACGAGAAAGAAAGGCCTATTCTTTTCCTTGCAGCTTCAAAGTAACACTCTACCTGGACAGTGGTGGGGTTGAAAGTCCTCATCAAATTTACCAACATTACTAAAGGCATAGAAAGCACTTGCACAAATAAGCACAAACACTGTGCTGAAAAGACGTTTCCTTTTTTTTTTCCTGAAGTATTTTTTCATATATTTTGAGCTCCATCTGCCTGCTAGGCAGTATGTCCCCTCCTGTAATGAAAGAGTTTCTTCTCTGATACTCTTTGGAACATCACACATACTGCAAGGCATTTAAATGCAAGACATTTACATTCAGATTCACATGAAACAATTCTAAAACTGGCTAGGAAAGGTTATTCTAAGAGGAATTAGTTAGCAATTTAAAGTTTTTAAACAAAGTACTAAGCAGGACTGAAGTCATTTCTTCAAAAGGATGTGAATAAAAAATACATGCATTTGTTTCTTGTTTCCAGAGTCTTCCTTAGTTGTTTTTCCTCATGTTATATTAGTGTTGTGTTATTTCCTACATTGGATGTGAAAGAAATAGCAGACATGATGGTTTTCTTGTGAAAAGGAGCACATTGCCAACTTCGGCCTTCATAAGCTTTACTTTAATTTGAAATATATTTACATGGTTCATGACAAGTACAAACATCTTTACATAGTGCAAGATCAAAGTTTCCACTGAATGTAAGACAGGTTCTGTTTGTGTAGGCCCAGACCAAAGAGTTGGATGTTTCCATGGCTCTGCAGCCAGACGTTGCCAGAACTCACCCTTATTTTGCCAGAATTTATGATGACACTACAGACTCTTTTGACACTTGCACAGAACAACACAATCATCCTTTAAAATCTCATCTTTTTTTTTTTTGCTATCAATAAGGCATTATTGGACATTTTATTAAAGACATTTTAAATATTTTTATTTAGAAATTTAAGGCAATTAGGTTTCCCAGGGAACTAAGGACACCTTTGAATTCAATAGGTTACTCTCTAAGACTTCAGTGATGGACATTCTCATATGCTGCAGCATATGAGGAAGGGGAACAATAGAGTAGAACAGTTAAATGTTAAACTCTTCACTAAGCAGAGAAAAGAAATTAAAACTTATTGATTATCACTGTAAGCAAAAGGATATATACAAGAACCTGTGCATATTTTGCACTTAGTATTGAAACAAAGCCTATGGGATTCAGTCTAGCTCTTAAAATGGTGAAGACAAACACACTTCTAAAGATAGTAATTAAAGATTATTTTCCTTCAGTTTTTTATTTTCTCTATTACAATCTTCAAAATAGCTCAGGCCCCTGTTCTTCACAGGGGAAGTATTTGTCATACATATTAAAACACTAAGCTTACTTTGATTACAAAAGAAAGGAGGGACATTTAGAAGGAACGTACTACATGACAATGGAAAATATGCCACATTTGAAACCAGTCTCAATGCAACTCCTAAAAAAGAAGACTATCACCATCTCAAGCAAAGAACTACTAAAGACACAATACATATCTGAAACTAATTAAACAAAAAAGAGGTCAGAGAAATGAAAAAATATAAATTTCCTTGGAAGAAAAACTACTGCTGAGATATAAAGGCTTTTCTTTATATGGGAACATTTTTTAAGTTTTGTTGTCACGCCTTTCATCTTTCACTTCCCAAACTTCAGTGAAGAGTGTTCTTTCAAGAGATAATGGGAAGGCAAAGCCCAGCCCCATGGTCTGTATTAGCCAGCTCACTACCCTACAGGCATCTCAGCCTGGACGTCTCTATTGTTCAGGGCTGGCAGCAGAAGCCGGCGCAGTGCAAGCTGCTTGCCCGCATGAAGGGAGCACATGAAGTGTGCATTGCTCATCCGTTATGGATGAGAGGGGACTTCCTTGCCTGGAAGGCCGTTGTGAAATGGACCTTTGTGAATTGCTCTGAGCACAAGTCAAGCACCGCCTTAGGGATTTGCACCACTGACAAACATGGACAGTGCTTCATGTAGCCTTTCAAATGATTTTCTGCCTCCAAACAGTATTGCCTCTGTCTTGACTTCCTCTCTTCTTCCCCTCCAGCCCTCAGTACTCCTCATGCAGGCACAAATCTCTTGCTGAAATAGTGACATTCTCTGTTTATATCTATGTATGGCTGGATTAAGACAGGTAGTAGGACTTCAGTCCTGAGTTAGCCTGGGAAGTCTTTGTATCTCTTCAAATGAAATGAGAGGGGAGATCCCTGTAACACCTCCAAGGGTAGCAGCTGAGTGAAGCGGAGCATTAACTTGTCAGAAGACTGCTAAGCAATTATAGTATGGCTGTGCATGCTGCAGAGACGCCATGCTAGGACATTTTAAACACTAGAGATTCTGCCTACTCATCTGTTAAGGAAGAAAACCAGCAGTCACCTCCCTCACAAGACAACTGCTACGCAGAAGGTTACCAGGCACTCACAGTAAGGGTACCCACACAAAACAGACAATACAGACAGGTTGTTTAAAATAAGTTGTGCTGCAGCTACAAAGAAAATAAATACTGAGACAGATCTGGACCCTCAGTCTTCCCAATGGATACAGTGTGTTCTCTCTGCTGCAGCAAACACAAACCCCCATGTCCCAGGCTACTACTCTCTGAGGCTGGGATATCAGTTTTTAGGTATATGTCTAGAAGTGGAAGCAGCTAATTTGGTGATTAGGCTGGTGGGTGGCATAGCTTTGCACCAGCATCAGAACCCTAGGGAGCAGAGATCGCCAGTGAATTCAGGTGGGGAGAGAAGATGGACCATGGCCTAATGCTGCCCTGTAGCTCACAGGGAAAGATGGTTTAACAATAGGATAATTAGGCCCTCAGGCTTCCCTTCTCCAGGCAGTAGGCGATGGCATCTCTCAGCATAGGTAGCTGGAGTTGAGTAGAAGGTGATACATGAGCTGAGAATACTCTTTGCCTGAAAAAATAGACTTGAAGAGGTGTCAATACCTCAGGAAATTCCCTCCTGAACGAAGGTTGTGTAGTTTACCTATGTACTCCGGTCTGCATATGTGCTGTCTGGACAGCAGTGTCATGTGGACCCTAACATTTCTCGGTGGCAGGATAACGAGAGTGCAGAAGAAAGGACAAAGTATTGTGCAGGCAAACAGCAGAACAGCTTCTCCGTGAGTGGCAAAGGAGAGAAGGGAAGACTGAGAAAATGTTGAGGAACCACTTGATTTCATGGAAAGCATGTGTCAAAGCCATCGGACTTCTGATTTGGAGCTGTGTACAAACTGTGCACATTAAGCCTATTTAAATACATGACTTTTTTACTATTGCCTTCAGTCTCTGTCCTATTGTTTCCCTGTCTCTAATTAAACCGTAAGCTGTTTAGGGCACCATCATGACTGCTCCTACTTATACAATATTTGGCACATGGACTTTGAGGCATTGTCAAATGTGGAGAGGAAAAAAAAAAAATATAAGACAGCAAACTATAATAAACTCTAACTTAGAAGTGTATTCTTCTAGACTATATCAACTGTAGGTGTTCAGCTCTAGAAAAGTAAAAGGAGAGAAACTGGTGGAAAAACAGCCAATAGTGAAAAAAAATGCAACAACGTATACGCATGCCCATGGAAATGGAAACACAAGCAGGAAAGGACAACCACATTAGAGAGCTCAGCCTTGGATTAGTAAGGAAGCACAATGTATGGAAGTGTCTTATAAAAGGAAGCCGAGCAATTACTATGTCTTAGAATAAAACAAAACCAAACAGTCCCTATGACCCTTTTCCCCTGGATTCTTCCAGGGAGCAGGTTGTTCTAGAGTTTAAGGAGAGATCCCTGCCCTTCAGATTTTGAATCTTCAAGTAGGGTACAAAACCTAGATCACATACAGACCTTCACTTTCTGAAGGAGACTCACATCTGAAATTGGCATAAAATTGAGATCCAGATGACATCAGGGTCAACCCATGTGATTTCTTATGGTGTTGCTAGACTTTTTCCTAAATAGTATCATTCCACTGTCATGTCACCCCAAGTAGTATTAATAAGAAGGTACCTTGTAGCAAAAAAATAGGCTTCCACATATTTTTCCTTGACATATTTGAACTGTTTCAACTTGAACTATTTGAATTTATGTCATGGTGAAACAGACGAAAAAAACTTCTATCTTGCTGAGTATTTATTGTAGACAAGGCTCTAATTTACTCTTTCAGATTCTTTCTTAAATTCTTATTATTTAGATGATTTTGTTTACCTTCAATTATACAAATCTTGGTTCTATTCCAGCCACATCCATGTTGTGTTCTGTAGATCTGACCTCTGCACAGTCATTTATTTTATCTTTTTGCTGTTGTTGCAAGAACAGCACATGAGGACACCTGAAAAAAACTGGTGATGTTGGTAACTTCACTTGAAAGATAAAAAGATGAAATACTAGCTCCTGCTTTGGTAAAAACAAAACAAAGACAAAAAGACAAAAAAGAACATCTCAAAACTCAACATCCGCAAGTCTCAACACAGGCAGCTGTATTTTATACTTCTTAACTTCTTTGATTTGTTTTGGAATATGTTACTACCCTTTCCACAGTAGTGACCTCATCACTTAGCTTTAGCAACTGCTTCTGTGCTGATCGGTGAATAGTGCAGAGATTGCAGGGTGAATCTAAGCATTTGAGTAGGACAGAAGAAAAAGATGACATGCTCCAGAAAAGCTTTTTCCTGGACCAGGAATGGCTAGTTATGGCAAACAGATGGAAGAAATCAAATCCAAAACACAGTGTGTGACCTATCTCAGATAGAGTCTCCTCCTTGTGTTTCATTTTGGCAAAGCTTGAGTATCCCTGATGCCAACAGAATGTTCCTGAGCTGAGGAACTTGTCAGCAGGCTTGAAGCTGCAGTTCTCCCCCTGTCAGGACTTAATGGACAACATAGTGCAGCAGTAAATACTGACTTGAGAAAAACTTACTCAAAAGTATCATAACAGAAAAACAAAACAAGACTATTACTCCAAAGTCAAGGGAACCCATTTCTGCCTTCCAGCTATGTGACAGACTTGGTTTCACATTGGCCAGACCAGGTGGCTGCCTCAAGGCTCTTAAAATCCACAGATTGGAAAGAAAATGAACTCTGAATAGGGCTGTGCTCTGTTGTTAATCTTCCTAAATCAAAGGGGGGGATCAGGATTCTCTTTCTCTGTTTGGCAACAGCATGACAACATCCAAAGTGAAAAATGGGAAGACTTAGAGCCCCTCAGACATTTGCTAACAGAAGTATGAGTCAGAAAGTCAAGAATCAAGACTACCAACACAGCAGCTGGTATCTGAAGGACTCAGTCCTGTGCTTACAAGAAGCCTTTGAATGTTTAATACTATTTTCTAGAAAGGAGTTATCATCCTTTAACAGCCTGCTAAAAATGAAAAATAAAAACTGAGAAAGAGAACAGGAGGAAGGGAAAAAAGGCAGCGAAGCAGCAAAATCTTAGACTGAAGTAATTCTGTGTGGCCTGTCTTCTTTTCTGTGAATTGGGAAGAGAAACCATCACAGAAAAATGTCATTGATATTAATAGTCATGAGGAGAGTAACACAAAACACTCACAGTGAAGACATTTGAAATTTAGGGTCTTCAAGTGTGCCAGAAACTACCGCCCTTTTTTGATCTGCCATCTCCACTCCCCATGTGAGCATCCTCCAACCTGTTTCAGCAAAAGCAAACTGCGTTGCCTTGGACTGCAGCCTTTGAGGAGGAGAAGTGGTAACAAGCAGCTTGAGAAGGAAACTTCATCACGGATGTATATTGACTCACACAACATGTGATTGCAACCAGAACCACAACTTTTTCCTTTCCAATCCCATTTTCCTGCGCAGTTATTTTGCTCTTCTTTTTGGCTGTTCCTACCTGCGTCAAACCTGAATGCTTGTCTGCCTTGGACATACAGCAGGGGACTGAAGAACTTTTTTTTTTTTTCTTTATTCTGAAAGCAGCACTTGTCTCAAAATATATCAAATCTTGTCTGTCTGTAGTATTTACAACTTTCTATCATCTCCAGCCAGAGATCCCTCCTAGCCTGGAGGGTTGTGACTAAAGTTGCAGTCTTGTTCTGTTTTTGTCCAGTGTTTATCTTTTCTCAAATGTATTTGGAGCCACCAAAATAAGAAGCAAATCTTACCACTCCTCACATGCTATTGTATTAGAGCTCCTGCCCTGAAAATGAGTGTGTCACTGGCCGTCATGAAGGGCTGTAGCAGGTATAACCTCCAGAGCATGGGTGTGTCTTATCCCAGGAGATGCTTACTCTGAATTCAAAACTCTCCTCCAGGCTGAGGAGGTGAGTGCCCTCAGACTCACCCACCTCCTGAAGTAAATTGTGGTTGAACCACGACTAATGTGAGAGGCCACTTAAGGTGCCCATTTCTAAATCACCAGAGCTTTGTCTGTCTTTCCTCTGCTTCTTTATGCAGGGTACTTCTGAGTCTGTGGAGAAGCTTTGGGTTGAGCACGGGGCAGTTTCCCTTTATTTTAGATGACCTATGTGACTCCTATATGGTTCATGTCCCTTCAGGAGTAGGATGGTGCTTAAAAATGGGATGGTTCTAGTCATTCTGAGAGACTTGGACACTAGGGTCCTCCTAAATCCTCCTTTAGTCACTGTAAATTACTGTGAGTTTTTCTGTGCTGGGGTCTGTTTCTGACTATGTCTTTTTATACTGCAAGAACAATGGGATTCAGATGTGGAGAAAAGCCTGCAGGGAGTACTGTAATACAAATAGTGCATTAATAGGACATGCTGCTTGAAGTGTGAAAACCATAGTGTAAAATCCTAACAGCTGCATTCCTTTGCTGTTCTGGCAAATAAAACTCAATTGCAAACACAGAAAGTGGATGCATGTGCACCTGAAGCAAAAGTGTCTCTCAGCCCACAAAATGTCTAGTGGAAACGGCTGTGTGTTGTGAGTCCTGAGTGAGCATGGTGAACTGCCTTTCCCACATACCTCCCCCGGGCAACAAAAGAGTTGGATGCCAGGATTTTTGCTAGCTTGGCATTGCACAAAAGGCCTGTGGGGTGGGTACAATGGAATTTAGGCTGGGCAGGGAGGCAGGACGCAGCAGCATGAGTCTCCAACAAACAATAGCAACAGCAGGATCAAAACAGCAGGCAGAAAGTATATGCACAATTACCAAAACAAAATATCTGGAGCTACAAGGACGTTACATCCTCAGCCATGTCCCCAAGCAGGATCCCACTGTTGTTAACGTAACACTACTGAACAGGCATTTATTTCCCACGGTACAATGCATATTATCCTAAAAGGAAGGTGAAAAGCAGAGGGATTAACCTAAGGCAATAAATTCCACTCAATTCCTCCAGGTTAACAGGGCATTAAATCAGCCAGTGTCCAGACTTTGTCACATAACAGAGGCACAAGCATTAATGCACCGAAGTAACAGGACAGATATTCTGTACACTTCCCTTCTTTCCTCTGTACCAGAGGGAAATGTACACAATCGCATTTGTATCCTAAGTGCTCAAATGAGAAACACTAGAGAAAACAGTCATCTAATTGGTATAGAAACTAGCCAACTTAATCCTCTTTTCATTTCTCAGTATTCCTGAGAAAAGCATTTCCAATCTTAAAGCTTCTGAACGGTGCCTACTCTATTTGAGGTCTGATTTTTTGTCCCGCATTTTTCATATTGGCATTGAGGAGAACAGGAGAGACAAGGCTCCAAATGAAAATATGACAAGAAAAAATGGGAAATCTAGATTTGCAAAACTGTGAATAATTCTGTTGGAAAAGAACTGAAGCTAGAAAGTATACTGTGCTGAAGGGGAAAGCCCTGACCTGTAATACTGACCACCGCTCTAGCAGCGAATCAGGGGCATCTTATTTGGTATATGGTTATCAAAATTTGTTTTAAACCATTTCACTGATCCTAGCATATCCAGGCAGTAGCATGCAGAACTGACTACATCCTTGGCGGTTTAGACTATGCTAGCATTCAACTTTACAATACAAGAAGACAAGAAAAGGACCAAGAAAATTTGTCGCATTTTTGTAACTAGCCAAAATATTTTGCTAAAATCCTTTCTTCAGCATGATTCTTTGGGCCAGGGTTTTGTGCTACAGACAAAAATAAAAGGGTTTATGCAGTCGATAACTTCCCATATTTGGCATAGCTTGTAGAGTTTGACATCTCCTTGCTGCCTTCTCTGGACACGTTCTTGGATGTGACACATATGCTCCTGAAGTTAGAAAACAGTTAAAAACCCAACCAGAATAAATGGAGCCTGTCCATAATGTGTAGATGACCAATAATTAGTCCTCAAGTATTACACAGAACCTTGAATAGGGAATTGAATGATGTTTAATCAGGGGAGAGGGGGTTGGGAGGTGGGAGGATGGAGGTGTGTTCAAATAAAAAGGCCTTTAGTGTATATGAAAAATAACACATGCAGCTACTTAAAAACATTTCCCAGTCCTCACAGTAGAGCAGTTCATGTCTGCCAGCATGGTACTTCCCAGTTTAACAAGTGATAGACAGAGAATAACTTTCAGTAAACTCACAGAAGAAAATTGTCAAGACCAATGATAGAACGTGCTATACATTTCAGAAACAGCTGTGTGGTTTGATTTTGGTTTTAGGTAGCTGGAGAGGAGATTTCTAAACCCACCCATGTCACTCTTAAGCAGGATTTTTTTTGATGGAAACGGAAAGTGGGTTTTACAACCTTTTTGCAAATCTAACCGTTATGATTTCTACATATTAGCCTCTCGTCGTAATTGTAGAGGCCAGGACCCTTAAACAAAACAGCCATGACTTTCCACAATTTTACCTGACTTGCAAAAAGATAAAATATCCATATATAAAGGAATGCAGAAATTCCTGACACGGATCAGTTGATTACAGAAGACCAAACAAGAGTCAGTGCATCGGTGTTCATTCACATATGTTTGAACATTTGCCCCTAATGTGACACTATCTTTCAGCAAGGTCTGGTACAAAAGCAAACATGACATTTAGCAGCAGCTTGGTGCAATGCTCTGTTTCTGAGACATGACAGCCTGGCAGCAATACGGTTTTCTATAAGCCTAGCAGGCACAATAGCAGAGTAACAGCTGCTGGTAAAAACTAATAAGCAACTCCTTAAGGCCCACCTGGCACTTACTTCCTAAAATGGCCTACAAGGCTCATGTTGCTATCAAGTGCTGTAGTGCCTGATTGGAAAAAAAAAAAAAAAAAGTTTAAGAAAATACTATCAAGTAACCAAAGCAGCCAGGGATCTCTCTCTGTCTTGTTAGGGTTTTGTTTGTTCATTTTTTTTGCTATAGAGCATTTAAAAAAAAAATAAAAAAAAATATTAACCATTTCTGTGATATCCAGATGTCAGCAATTAATTCTCCAAAATCTGCTGAAACATTAAAACCTCTTTCTGATTAAGCATTGGGATCAGCAGTAAACTTGCTTCTACAGTCTTGAACACCAAGTGAAAAAACTCGTACTCAGATCTGATCTGCCATGTGACTCATCTAATCTTGACACTTTCCCAGCAGCTGGAAGGAAAAGTGAAGCAAAGGCTCATTCTTCAAGAGAGAAACTCAGCACATCGTTTTGTGCAGGCAGATGGATGGTTCTTTCTAATGATTTTTGTGCTGATGTTATGCTTGAGTTTATGAGCACAAGCCCGGAGCAAGGGGCGGGTGGGGGAGAGGGAGAAGGGCTGCTCCCGGTTACAGAGTAAACACAGGGTAAGCAGAGGCTTGACCACTTTGCCTCTCAGCTGGAGCCAGGCTGATTGCTGAAACCATTAGAGTAGCAGCCCTGGCAGCAGGCGGTTCTTCAGCCTCCAGGCCACCATAAAACAGGAGCTCCTTTTTTCCACAAGAAGAAAAGGCCAGTGTCTCAAAAGCAAGTGCTTTACCACATGGTCGTTTTGGTAGGGAGAGAAAGCCTGACGCTGTACCTCAGAAAGAGGGGGGAGGAGGAGGAAAAAACCTGCTCTTTTCCAGTATTTGTGTACCGCCTTCTTATTTGTAGGGAAGAAAATATAGGCAAAACAAGCACACCAGACAAGGATTTGTGATTATTCTAGTTGCTTTTCTAAGGTTTTTGCCATTGTTTGTTTTGTTTTTTTTTTTGCAGAGACATAATACCAAAGCGGTTTAAGGACTCCACAGCATTACGATGCTACCTTTTCCAGCCCCAGAGCTGAAGACATTTAAGACGGGAAGGTACCTTCAGAATATGAGTGGCATGTGTGACTCCACTGTGCAGCAGCCTGGCAACCCCAGCCTCCACTGCAGCCTCCAGATTTTCCTGTAATGCATTCATTTACATACTGCTAAAGATAATCACTAACTCGGTTCTACCTACAGTGAAAGTAAGGCAGGAAAAGGTAGGATAGTCAGTCTAAAGATAGAAGGGGAGACTGCCGTGATTTCTCAAGGTTCTTTTGTGAGTATGTTGTGCTGCTTATTTTGGCAGGTCAAGCATTTGCTGTAGGAGGCCTTACTGAAAACAGGCAGGTACATCTATTATTATATATTAACATCATGCAAAGATTACAACCTTTATTTACACAGTCAGACTTGTGTGACAACAAAGTCACAAATAATGTGGTCTACTACCTTTTTTTTTTTTTTTTAGTAGGCTTCTGGTGTAACTGGAAGACTTACCTGAAAAAAACAGACACAGGATCTGCATTTATCAGTAAATAGATGTTTCAGAATAACTGTAAAGAACTAGAATACTTTTTCTCTATTTTCAAATGTCTAACATTTTCAGTATTATTTATTCTTTAAAATCTTAGTTTCTCCATCTACAAGATGCTCTGATTCTCATGAAAGTTTGTAATGTTGCTATGATTCTTAACCATATTTCTGCTGACATAGGTGGAAATAATACTGTAGCAGCAAACCACTTCAGCATTAAGTGTCTGCCGGTGATTTTTGCCTCTCCACACCCCTCAATCGTGCAAATTCTGCATATGAAATCTTTAATATTTTCTCATTTAATTCGTATAATTACTTTTTTTTTTTTCTTTTTTCCTGTCTAGACCAACACCTACTTCTATGCTCACAATCTGACTTGATCAGCTTTACACATGCAATCTGGGGCCTGCACACACCACTGTTTGAGGTAAGGGTTTAGCTCTATTACTTTAAGGAAGAAGAATGCTTGTACCTTAATAAATCATCATGTCTCAAAAAGCCGAGAGACCATAAAGCAAGTTAGGCAGATCTGAGCTTGAGGTCTATCTCCATATGTTGTGTTTTCCATCTTACGATGTGACAGAGCTGATGTTAGACAGAGAAGTCAGCTGCAAAGACCTTTTCTGGGGCCATTACGTGATGAGCTGATGAGATTTGTTCAAATCCTAGACCCTGGCTGCCCTCAGATTACAATGGTCACAGCAACAAATTATGCACGTCTCCTAATTAGGTTACATGAGTGTACAGATTTTGTATCAGAAAATGTTCCCACCAGCAGTGTAGCTATAGCCAGATCAGCTGGTGGGGATGCGCAGAACAGTCCAGCAACTGAGGAACCACCTTTCCCATTGTTCATTCATGGGTTTAATTACCAGAAGCACTTACTTCCTTTCTGGCAGTTTAATTTTGATATCCCAAGGTGCTTTGAAAAACCTAGTTTTCTTATCTATGATGAAGGCAATGCAAGGGGAAGTGATTTCTTCAAGCTCACTCACAGGGTTTATAGTAGAATTGGGAATCTGCTTTGGGTCTCCCAAGTAAGTGATGAGTGCTTTCACTGCTCGTCCAAACTTGTACCATATTTAATCAGCTAAGTCACACATGGTCTAGCTCTCTGCTACAGACACAGCTTAAAATATACACCAAAAGAAGAGATAGGGTTTTGAAATGGAGCTTGCAAAAGACTTATCTGGAAGAAATATTTTAATTCAGATGTTTCTTCAGACTCTTCAAAGAACTGTGTTCAGTAATTTTGTAGTGGAGCCAGACAGGGCTTAAAGTTGAAGCAGCCAGAGCAAAAATATTTGGAGAACAATGTTTTCATCAGCATTTTATACAGGTTTTGTTAGATGTTATCTCCCTCATGCGGTTGATTGCTTATTCTAACCCCTCCTACACACCTCTCAGTTTCTTCATTCCTGCCCTCCTCAGCAAAGACTCTAAAGCAAAATTACTGCTGTTGTGCTCATATGTAATATTTCTCCTCCTGGCTTTCTGTCCCATCTATTTAAAATCATGATCTATTCAAGACAGAAGCTGTCTGGTTTTCTGTATTTGTAAATTATGTAACATATGATACCCAAACTGAAGACAAGCCCTCAGGCACTAGCAGATGAACTTTGGCACTTCCTGATGAAGTGATTAATGCATCTATCTCACATCTCTGCCAGAGGTCACTGTCATCCTGGAGCAAAGGGAGATACATGCTTGCTCTTCAGCGTCACATTTCACCACTCAGAGTATTAGCATAAACAGCTTGCAACTGTCTATACAGTTTCTGTGCCAGGCTGTGAATTGCAACAACTGAGAAAAAAAACAATCAAACTGTCCATCCATCCATCCATCCATCCATCCATCCATCCATCCATCCATATCTTTCAAATTATTTTCCTCAACTGCAGATCTCCATTTCTCAGAAAAAAAATATTTCAGTGCCAGTATGTTTAGCACATCAGAGGAATTTACACAAAATAAATTGTACAGCTCTTTAGTAAACAGTTTCCACCCTTTTGCTTCATCAGTTTGAAGGGAGATGGTGTAAGGAGAAATTTCTCTGTAGCTACAAGAGTGATTGTGTTGTATCCCTAAT
Organism: Baryphthengus martii; assembly: GCA_013396935.1. Classification (NCBI taxonomy): domain Eukaryota; kingdom Metazoa; phylum Chordata; class Aves; order Coraciiformes; family Momotidae; genus Baryphthengus; species Baryphthengus martii. The sequence goes on from VWZK01009216.1 coordinate 181,592, forward strand.
TCTACCGTCTCAAACACCAGAATAATTTATTAAGTCACAAACGTTTAGAGGGATTTGTTCAGTGGCCTGAAGCACAATTAGGCAAACTCAGCTCCTGTTGAGTTTGAGAGCTGGATTTCTAATTGTCCCTATGATGTGAACACCTCTCACTCCAAAATACTGCAAATGTAACTTTCCACTTGTACAGAATTATAACTATTATTTACATTCTCATAGGGTTTAACAGTTAAATATTTCACAGCAGATCAGAAATATGACTTGGGACACTTTTTGTGGCTTCTTGGTTTCCCTTCCCTGGCTGCCACAGGCACCACTACAGCCCTGTGCCCAACATGCCCCACTGAGACCAGGGTTGCTGGGCATGCCTCTCGCCCATTCACTCACTCTGTCCCAGGGACCAGGCAAGAGAAAGACATCCCTGTGTACCATGGCCCTCCTTTGCAAGTAGTTTCCAAGGTTTCTATCTCTGTGTCCTCCATGCTAAATTGCCTGGTCCAAGAAGAGGAGGTATTAGCAGCCGTGAGGGCAAAAAAGGCTACCCAGAGCACAAGTGTGGGGGGATAATCATGTCTGTGCATACAAAGTGTTTCCCTAAGCAGAGGCCTTAGTGTTGCTGCAGGCTAGGGAATGGAAAGAAATCCAAAGAGAAGTTTGGACCTCCAAAGGCTCTTGATTTTTCCTCACAGAAGCCCATTGTGAAAAAAAAAGGAAGTGGGGGACAGAAAAAGAGATGGTTTGGGACTCAAGTAGCCCATAAAGATAATGTCATCCTCATTTGTAATTTCCTTCATTCTCAAAGGCATGCTAGCCAGGCAGAGACACACTTCTCACAGATGAGGTAAAAGGAAATTAGTAGGGAAGTTCTCTGTCAGTAATTAGCAAAGAAAAGAAACTAGAGGAATAAAACTCTGTTTCTGATCTTCAAACCTTTTTCTTTCTACAGCACTGATTTTTATCATTCTTAATGATTTTACCAAGAATTATCCTCTTCTTCCTATTTGTGCCCCCTCTTACCAGGTAACTACCTCATCAGCCTCTAATCAGCTACAAGGATGACTCAAACCCAAACCATGGATTTGTATCCTGCTTTCATCCACCAGCGGTATTTTCTGTATGCACTGCCCAATTCACCTCTCAGTTCAAGTCTACAAACAGCTCCAGATCTGCATCTTGCACAGTACTTCTCTCATCCTGAAGCCAGAAGGGGTTCTTAGGTTATACTGAGTATCAGTCCTTAGGTCCAATATGCAAGCTAAAGAGCCCTGGATTTTGCTGTCAAAAAGGACTGATACAGAAAATCAGTCTTAAACACTTTTTCATTTCTGTTTTTGTTATAGTTCAGAATATCCCTTTATAAATTGTTCCCTCTGCAGCTGTGTAAGGGCATGGATCAGTACATGTATTTCCAAGATGATTTAAGAACACCTCTTTTATTGCTCAAATTATGGAAGGTTAGAAATACCTATTCCATATTTTTAATTTGTTTTGAGAAGAGAAGATTCATTTAATCAACCTAGAACTTTCAGCTTGCCTAATCTTTCTCTTTTTCTCTCTCAACATTTCCCAATCCACATACCTCTGAAAGCAGAAAGGGCCCTAAGCAATGATATGTTTGAAGTTTACCTGGCAAGGAAGGAACTCTTGGACTGAAATGTGTATCCACAGATAAGGTGGGAAATGAACAGTTCCATGTGTTATGAAATTTACAATTTTTACTACAGGACAGCTAGACTGCATTATTTCAAATATTGGCTGAACACTATTTACTGATTGCTCTTAGATACAGCAAAAAAATATGTCATGGTTTGGAGTTGATTTTTATTTGCTTTACATCAGTGAAATCTTCCTCAACAAAACAAAATGTAGAGAAGTTTTCTTACTCTGCAGTAAAGTAGAAAGACTTGAAAATCAGGTTATGAAGGAGCCCTGAAACAAAGGCAGACTTAAAAAAATAGGTTTTTTTATTTTCTGTCAATAAATCAGTTTTGAAAACTTTCATCAACCCTGAAATCATGTATGAAATGGTCACTATATCGGAGGAATAACAGATTTATATCTCCTTGGAGAAATTTACAGCTGAACTTCAAAGACAGTAGATATATTTTGATCTGATGTACTACAAAGCACATTCAAGAAAAAGAAATATGACACTTTTAATCATTTACAACTGTCATATAGCTCATTGAACATTTGAAAACCTGAATGCTTATAAATAAAGTTGGAAAAAACCCTGAGGCTTATTAAAATCTTCCAAACACTTTTCTTTGTAAAAACCTACATAATAATACCTCTTCTGTCAGGCTTGAAGTTCTCTTCCATTTATGGTTTCATCCTATCTAGGCAGACCCTTCCTGTTTCGCTCTTTAGCTCAGGATGCTCCACTCCCTTTTGTTTGAGTAGTAGGAAGTTCACAGTTCCAACAGGAAGACCCCACCTTCCCAAGAGAAATCAGATGTTATTGTATGACTCATTTTTCGTGGATAACCTTGATAATATGATATATACTTGATTGAAAAAAAAATAAAACCAAAACCAAAGCACAAACAAACAACAAACACAAACTGCCCAAACACAAAAACCCACAAGAGATTTGTCAGAGTTTGGGAGTTTCCTCTTTCTTTCCCTTGATTTTTACATATATGTACTATAATTTGCTTCAACAGATTAATAAATTCCATTTCTCACTATTTAATGAAGAATGAAAAAAATAATTTGATCTGGTTTTGCAGTCTTTACATACAAGTGTATTTGAAGGAAATTTCAATTTTTACCTAATGGCTGGTACAGCTTAATACCTGCTGGCTGAAAACCAGGGGACATATGGAACTCCAGTCAATTGCCTACATGTAGATATATAGGCACAGAGCTTATGCTTCTAAGCATATCTGAGAGACTATAGACAAACTACAGAATCTACAAAAGGCATTTCATCCCTTCTGGAGTAAAATTTGAAGGCCCGGAAGAATACAATAAAATATTTCAAGCAGATGTGTAATGCCTATCTTTAGGCAACAATTTAAACTGAGAACTATTGAGTCTAAATTGATACATCAAGGTTTGGTGAGTCTTGTGTTAAAATCTCATGCTATTTTTGTGACCTGAGACTATCAACATTTGCTGTGTTTTCCCTTCTGTTAAAGAATTCATCTAGCAACACAAATTAACAAGATACAATTAGAAGCATTTGAGTTATATGAAAGAAAATGGCAACTCCATAAAAGTCACATGTAATTTGGGAGCCTAAATGCTGTTATGATTGCATGTTATTAGACTTTCAAGAGAAATGATGCAGGATTTTGAGTCTAAATTTTAGCAGAAAAAGCAGGAAATATTTGACAGCTTGTTATAGTTTTCACTGTGATACCTGAGATGAGCAAGGATACTCAGGGATCAAATTCAGAGCAAAAATGTGTATGAGAGGAAAAAAAAATTAAACAAGAATTATTTGAAAAGTAAAAGTAGCTTTATGCTAGTGTCTGGAAGACTTACCATGATTTTAGAGTTTTAATGGTAAAAGTGGATTATGGCAAAGATAACTCATATCTGCTGCAACACAAATTCTATTGTATTAAAAATTTTAATGGTTTAAGATTATAAATTGTACTCATGAGCATCAAGGAAATCTTTCATTGAGAAAGAAGTCAAAAAAGGCCACTGGTTATCTCAAGTATCATTCCTTGGCAGCAATGGTGTTCACCTTCACTCCCCTATGCATCACAAAAGACTTATGCCAACTTTTCAGATGGCTCAGCTATGCATCCACTTGCCTTGGCTCATCTCCTCAGTGGGACTGCTTGTCCTGCCAGGGAAATTCCAGCTTCAGCTGCTGAGGCAGGTGGCTGTCTCCCAAAAAGGCATGAAGCTCAGGCTTGTTGGCCTCACTTGAAATAGGGGCAAGCTTTATGCCTAGGCTTTCACAGGTTGTTCAGCTGCCTGGCTATGCAGAGGGCCTCTTTTCAATTGTTGCCTTGATGTGAAGAGGGCATTGGCTGTGGTGAACTGGGATTACAGCTCAACAAAGAGAATGGCCTGCTGTCCTGGGCCACTCAGTGATAAAAAGCGCTTTCTCTGTTCCGTCTGAGGAGCTAGAGATTATGTTGGCATATCCTGTTTCAGTGGCCAGAACAGTGGCAAAGGAGAGGGAATTTTTGTCATGAGTCACCTGGCTTTTTTTCCTCTCCTGCAGTACCCACTGAGGCTATAGGGAATGGGCAGGGCAGAGGTGAAGGAGAAGGAGGCAACTGCCCCTGCCGTATGTTCTCAGGTTGGCAGGGAGGGAAGAAACATTTGCTTGGCCAAGTCACATATCTGTAAGTCTTCATTTGTCAATATCACAGATTCCCCGTCTGTCCTTGACAGGCACGAGTGAGAGAAGGAGAGGCTTTTGAAAGTTTCTTTACCATATTTGCTCCAGATGAGGTGGAGGGAGGGGGCAAATGTGGAAAGAGGCAAGATGTGGTATTTTTACTGGAGGGCCAAAAGAACTGAGTAGCTTCGCACTCTTTGTGATACCTTGTGAGGAACAGGTGCTGCTTGGCACTCAGGCCTCGGGCAGGGCTGGGACAGCCAGAGCAGCATCTGCAGAAAACCAGGGTAGTGCCCAGACCAAGACTGGATATGAACAGCTCTCAGGGCAGTCTTGTTCTGAAGGTCAAATGGCACCTGCAAACATTGAGGATGAAGTTGTATAATCTGAACTAAGGAGTGTCTGTCAGTCCCAGACAGGCTGCGATGCACTAGGTTTGCAGCTCTGCGGATAAGGAGTATGTTCTTCAGTGAGGCTTCTGCCACTGTCGCCCAGCAGGTAGGACTCTAACTTGCAAGTGGCAGGCAAAGGGACTGAGTCATTTGTAATGGAGACTGATGTGGATGGTGATGTGGGTTAACAGAGAGCAGAAACAACCCCAGTGCCTGGAAGATTACTCAGGCTCTCTCTCTGACTCTGTCAGCAGGAAAGAGGACTGGTGACAGTTGCCTGGGAAATATCACAAGACAATTTACTCCTTCCCACACAAGCAATGGAGAGCAGGTGAGGAAAAGGCTGGAACTGGAGAGGAGGAGAGTGCTCCACAAGCTGTCCTCAGGGTTCTGAGAGATTCTGGCAGCCCTGGCTGTACTTATTTTAGACTCACATGTTGTCAACAGAAGTGGGAGAGAGATCTGTGGTCAGAAAAGGGGCAGAACAACTCCAGCAGCTTCCTTGATCAGGTCGGTTCAGGAAAGACTGTAATGGAGTCCTTGGTTAACATGTGAGCAGCCAAAGAGTGATAGGGTGTTGCCAAGTGCATGGAGGGTCCATGGGTGACATTGTTGACACAAGGTGGCTTGAGGTGGCTTAGATAGCTAAGCAGTACCTCAGAAGCTGGTACCTCTTGTGGGATATACAACTGGCTCAGAGGTTTGGACTCAGCAATGTATGGGAAAGATTTGGCATCCTCAGAAAGAAATATGCATAAATTCAATATCAATATTTTGACTCTGGAGTAATTTCTAAATATGTGATATCTACCAGTCAGTAAGACTAATATCATGTAATATATTTCTATCCCTCAGTATTCAGTTACAGCAGTTAATCAATAAATAGACTAACCTCAGATTGAAAACATCTAGAGATCTCTTCCAAACTAATTTATCCTATATTATTTTTTTGTTCAGGCAGGATTAGTTTCAAAAAGCTGTTGCAATTACATTATAATCTCTGCATGGCAGCAGAAAGTCAGATCTTGCACATTATCTCAAAACATCATTACAGAATGCTAAGCTTTATTTTACATCAGTGCTTTACCACCCCTGCACCACTACTTATCCTTTGCCTGGAAATGACAAGACGAACTCTGCTCTCACGGTGTACAATGACATGAGTTTATGGCACTTATATATACTTTTCTATTCATTCTCTGGTGATAAATCTCTTTTGTTCACATTCTGTACACTTACCTGTTCCGTGAACACACACCCACTGACATGCAACTTCACTCAGCCTCCTGTTATCCTACAAAGATCATACTGGAGCTGGAAGGAGGAATTCTCCATGTGGAAAACTAATCCTGTGACATTTTCAGTGTGACAATAACCAGGACATGGTGTAATTCTAACCAGACAGTCTGTTATTGGAAGATATGTGGTCCAATTTCTCGTCTAAAATTCAGCTTTTAATAGAGACCAGAACTTTGGGGTGCTAATCCAAGCCAAATTAAACTTTGCATGCTTTGAGGCTTAACTATCACTACTATGTTATGTACTTTTTCAATATTATGTAGCTATTTTGCTTCTTCTTATTTGTCATGTCTTATTTGCTGATTTTTTAAATGAATTCTAATGCAAATATTAGAAAAAAAGAAGGAGCTATGTATGTATGTTCAGAAGAAAAAATATATATTAAAATATTCTGTCTGAAATCTATGGAAGGAGGAAAAAACCTTATATGGAGAATTCAAAGGGAACAGAAGACTGTCAAAGAAGAAGTGTAGTGCTGGTATCTGAAAATAAAGTCAGCTGACCAGCAGGCTTAATTTGCAGTGGTCTTTGGTAACTTTGGAGACATTTCTGTTAAAAAAAACCCAAACATTTTAAAGTTAGAAGTTACAGCCAATGGGAAAACAACAATTTTACTATAGTCATGATTGACCAGTCTGTGTTCTGCATGTTGGGATAAAGTCCCTTTAATCAAAGAAAAGAAAAAAAAAAAAAAAGAAATAAAATAAAATAAAAAAAAACAAGCCCCAGAGGATATCTATGCCAGTCTACCTGTAAAGTTGTCACTAATCAACATATATTATGCAGGCCAAAGTCACAATAATACTGTTTCCTAACTATCTCTATCTGGACTACTGAGTTCTGAAATACATAAGAAAGCTTTCCCCGTTTGGATCATGATTTTGACCAAAGTATTATATACCCTAGAACCTCTGGGCCAAGTGAATTTGCATCTTGCAAAAGTCCCAAGGATTATATTACTGAAGGTGTAAATCATAAATTGCTGTTTACCAAGAGATGCCATGGGTTACGCTGGCTAATAGCAAATGTTTTTGTACATCCTACATCCTTAATTCACATATATAAATAACAGAATTGCTTGTGCAGTAGAGTTTCCTTCTGGGAACACATGAAAAAATTACAAGTCCTTTCAACATCACCTCAGTGCTTATAATGCTTACATCCGCTAAACACAAAAAGCCAAAACCAAACCCGTTTCAGTATTTGTTTCACTAAGATCCCACAGCACTGATAGGACCCTGAATATCTCCAAGCACCCAGGGTTTGGCTTCCTGGGCTGACGGTCAACTTAGAAGTAGTGCAGCTGGGGGCCTTGATATAAAGAGCCAGAAGCAAGGGGGTTCCCCTATTTCACCCAGGGCCGCTGCTGAGCTGAGGCTCCTGCTCCCAGTCCCTGCCCAAGCTGCATCCACAGACACCCTGGAGGCATGCCCATGCTTGGCTCTATGTCTCACACACCCCGACAAGGACCTTGGTCCATGGACTGAATTCCATGACTTTCTATATGAGTCTGGATGAGGTTGGTTACCATCCCTGGACCTGACCCTGTCCTTGCCCCAGAGTTTTCCACAGGCTTAAAGTCTGCAGTGGTGTCTTGCAATGTCCGGGCTGTGACTGACTCCCATCATTGTCCTTGGCCAATCCCAGCCTGCCTTGCCTCATGAGGGCTGAGGGATGGTTTAGGAGGGAAGGCACAGGTTTGGTGACCTCTCTGTAACACTCAGTCCTTGACTACTGGAGAGAGTCCAACAGAGGGCTACAAAGATGATGAGGAGACTTGAGCATCTCTCTTATGAGCAAAGGCTGAGAAACCTGGGTTCGTTTAGCCAGTAGGAGTGAAGACTGAGAGGAGATCTTGTCAATGTTTATCAATGTCTAAAGGATGGGTGTTAAGAGGATGGGGCTAGATTATTTTCAGTGGTGCCCAGCAACAGGCAAGGGGCAACGGGTACAAACTGGAACACAGGAAGTTCCGCCTGAACATAAGTAAAAACATCTTTACTTTGTGGGTGACAGAGCACTGGAACAGGCTGCCCAGAGAGGTTGTGGAGTCTCCTTCTCTGAAGAGTTTCAAAACCTGCCTGGATGTGTTCCTGTATAACCTGCTCTAAGTGACCCTGCTGTGACAGGAGGGCTGCACTCAATGATCCCAAGAGGTCCCTTCTGTAATTCTGTGGTTATGTGACAGCCACCTTTAACTCGACATTTAACAAATAAGTTAAACGGCATTGAATAAAATAGTGTCGATTTAATTTCTCTTCTGAAAAGTGGCATCTCATATGAAGCAGCATGTAGCTCCAGCTCTGACCGAGTCCCAGGGAAAGTAGATTGCAAAGCTCTATTGAGATGAGAAACCTCTGTCAGCCATCGTGGAAGTGCAAGCCAATAGCGTTGATTAACGTTTTCCATCTGAATACAAGTACAGTAGTGGAATGTAAAAGAGGTTTATGAGAAGTACCAGGCTGGGCCTGCTGGAAGCTCCATTCTTCAATTTTTCCACAGACTCAGTACAACACGGAGAGCAGCAATAAAGTGGTGTTCTCACTACCCACCCTACTGAAATGTGTGTTTTAAGCAACTACTACATGGGGTGGAAAGTTTAGCTCTGTCTTGGTGCCCATTCTGTGTTTGGTCTTTTGGCTGAGACTGTCAAGAAGCAGGTTGTATGAGGTTACTTTACATGATACAGGTTGGTGTCCACTAACAGTTGACATCTGATTGCCAAGTTCTATCACATGTGCATGCATGCCCCTCTAAGACACACATAGCAGATAGTACTGACTTGTGATCACTACTAGTTTGGTGCAAATTCAAATAAATGGTTTGAACTCTATCCACTACAAATCCCTGAGTCATCCAGTTCTGCAGTAAAAAAATTCCAAGACGGAGGTTCTTTTTGCTTGTCCATCTATTGAAGACTTGGACCTATGGATGAAAAGTTAAACAAATAAAATGTATTATGTGTCACAATGTTCATTTAATCCATGCACAGCACATAATTCATTTCATGTTGGCCCTTCCCCAAGTGTCAAGAAATTCTAACCTGAATTTATCTGCTCATCAGGCATACATCTGAACATTCACCTTTATAGCTCATTTCTACACCATGCACATAAAAGCCCTCTTAAAAGAGCTAAAAATATTTTTATTATATTATTTTTCATATTTTATGACATAAACACCTCCATTTTAAATGTCACTATATTCATGTTTATTCAAAAGACTACTGAATCTTACATGGAATAATTTCCAAGAAACACAATAGGCTTGTTCTTGCAAACTAAGAGAGTCATGACAGATATAGTACTACCAGAAAGAACAAAACATCTTGTTCAAAGAAGACTTATAGTACAGAAGTAAATTATCCCAAAAGCAAGATTTTATATTTACATCATATGCTGTGATTTCTTATGATTGCTTTAAACAGGCCACAATCTTTTTAATCTCGTTATTGTCTGTTCAACACCTAAGCCACAAGATCCACAGATAACACACAAACTGACCTCTCTTCTTACTAGTAACCTAATGTATATTTAATGTATATTTAATTCTTATAAAACTCTTTTAATTTTCTTGCTGTTTGAAAATCTAAGACATGTGTGTGCTCGGAACAACACTAACATTAATAAAAAGGTCAAATAAAAGTGCTTATAATGGGCCAACAAAGCTGGGATCAGAGCCAGACATTTATGGGCTAGCTTTGGCATAAAAGTAGACTTTCCACTCTCCTGAAAGCCAGATGTACTTGGTTGCTCTCCTCATCACTGCAATCAGAATTCTTTGATGATTCTGCAGCTAGCAAATTACTATTTAACCAGTTACTCAGTTCCCCCCTTACATCTATACCAGGAATTGGAGAATTGTCCTCTTCTGCCCTTAGCTTTATTTCAGATCTTCACGGGCAACCCTCTCTGCTAGCTCAGGAAGAGGAATATAGGAAGGGACAACTGCATAAAAAGGCCTCCAACCTCTGAACAGGAACAGATGAGAAAATAACTGTAGCAACCATCACTGGTTTGGCACTCTAAAAGAGTTTGTTGAGTCAAGTCAGGTCTAGGAGAAGAAGAGACCAAATGCTGAGTAGACAGTGGAATCAGCAAATTGACCACAATGTTAATGGAAATACTACTGTGTTAATTCTTCCTCTGTGGTTTAGATAGTTTCTTGGACAAACTCTAGTATTAATTTCCCTATGTATTTTTTACTCCAAAGTTAGTATATTGATTATAGTGGAAGATTACCTATAGAATAAGGCATTACTCAGACTAAGTAACTGCTTCAAATCTGTTTGGGAGGAGTTAAACCTGTATTGTGCAGTGATAAGAGAGTTAACTGAGTAGCATGATGACAGAAGAGGATGCCAAAATTCAGGGGCATTCTAATGAAGTGGTTAGTTCCCTATGGGTAGTTCTGATAATAAAATCTAAATGAGTACTTTTGGGTCCCCATATCCACATAGATTCACACTCATGTTGTCATTGGAATACCTTGTCCCTTCCTGAGAGATTTTCCAGGAGAAAGCAACATGGTTCATCATTCCGATTTTAAAGGACCAAAGTCCTGTATGCACAAAATAGCTGGACCTTTGTCAGTTCCATCCTCACAACTTGCTCTCCAGAGCCAAGCTGGCAACGAGAGTGGAAGGAGGTGTCAGAGGTGTTTGCTGCCTTTGGGACAAAAAGCATGATTCTAAGAATGTGTTCGTTTCTGGGTTTTCTGTCTTCCTGAGAGACAAGAAAACAGTAATCTTTTCACATTTGGGGTCTGCTAGCCATAGAAATTTAGACATTATAGATAAATACAATATAAATATAATGTGAAAAATGTTCATATTTTACCTCCTAATAAGATATCAAAATTATAGTGGCAAAAATACTTGTTATATGTGGAGTTTGTGTTTTTTTTTTCTCCTGTGGATTACAGTTTATCAATGTTTATTAAAAAAAAATTAAAAAATTAAAAAGCCAAGTTTATATTTCATTTACATGAGTGTAAAAATGAAGCTACTATATTACTGTCAGTGGAGCTGTATAGTGTGACTAATTTAAAAGGTGGCCAATCTGCTTTAGAGATTATTTTAAGTGAACTTTCATTATTTTAAGATATTAAACGTAAATCTAACTGAAGGTGGAAAAAACTGTTTAATGTAAATATTTCTTTAAAAATTATCTTATCCAAAATGAAATATTACTACTATCCTAATAATACCACTCAGACTGCTGAATTTTGCCAGTGTAAATAGTTCCATTAACTTCAATACAATTTCTTGCAGTCTTATCCAGCATTGCGCTATAGGAAATTTTCCCTTTATTTCATAGAAATGGGATATAGTCTTGGAAAAGACTTTGGGAACTTTTAGGATAAAAAAGAACACACTTTCTCTAGAATTTCATCACCAGAGAGAAGGCTGAGAATTTAAACTTTCTTCCTTGGACTTGCACTTGCAAACCTACTGAGAGTTTGATATTTTTTGGTTTGGGGACTTCTAGACTCTAGTCTCTCTGTCATACAGATTGATAGATCTCTGGAAGTCATGAAGCTTGAACTTCTGTGTTTATCTTATACTAAACAAAATTATTCCATTTTTGAAAAAAATATATTTGTTCAGATTTACCTGTTTGACAAATTATGCTTGTTGTTCTGACACAGAGCAAATACTATTTTTTCATCTTGTCAGATTTCTCAAGGAGCAGAAATGCTGCCATGTCCAACAAGAGTAGTCTCATATTTATTAATCCCTTTACTGCCAGTAACCAGCTGTTTCATCTGATCAAGACAAAAAAGCCTTTATAATCTTCAGCAGAAATTAAATTCCAGGAGAAAGAGAGGATCCACAACTTGATCAGTATAATACAGTTACACTCTTGAAAAGCCCATAAATGTGATTTTTCTTAGATCTGGACTGATTTCAGAGATTAAATCCACGTAAAATATTAGCGAGAAGCTTTTGATTTGCAGATTCATAGAACTCCCTTGAGATTAATCTTAAACATGAAGCTATATCTAGGGTATGATGCCTTAAATCTGCCAAAACCAAAGACAGTTCCACTTCATTACAGTCTTGTGATAAAGAGCCTAAACAGCCTAAACTCAGTTTACTTGTCAGTGAGTCTTTATATATTACCTCTAAAACCTAGACAGATAATATTTATAATGAAAATGCTGTCAGAATAGTATTTCAGCATAACTACCCCTTTTTTTTTTGTTTGTTTTGGGATTTTTTTGACAATTTGGCCTCTTTATAGAAATAATTTTTGTTATGTTTTTCAGAACTCAAACTCTTTGAATGTCATTCTGTACTTTTCTCATTACCCGTTATTTTTCTGGTGTGAAATACAGTAAATTTTATGTCAAGTTTTTCAAAAAATTAAATATTTTTTTACTGAATAAAATAAAATTACTTAATAAGACTGTTTCTATGTTTTATACTCATGGACTTTTATGTGAGGTTTAAATAGCTTGGACAAAAACCAGTGGAAGCATATATACAGATGTGAGCTCTTTTCTACAAAACACAAAGCTATGAATAGAATGAGTCTCTATTCATTTCTATCTATGAAATATCAATGAATACATCACTAAGCATTAACTATGGTATATCAACAACTGAAGAAATACTACATCCTCAGCACTTCTTTGAAAGCTATTGTTTTGATTCTAACTTTTATTGGAGAAAGAGACTAAAAAAAATTACTCTGACGAGCTTTTATTATTATGCCTCATTTCAGGCAAGAAGCTGGGAAAATCCATTTCTCCCATTTAGCTGATTACATGAAATATGTTTACCAAAACAGAGGTTGATAGCAGAATCATTACCAATGCTGAAGCTTGCCAATGAATCACTAAAGGACAGTGGACCACTCAATGAAGTAGCTAACTGCTCACTAGCAAGTCCAGAGACTAATCAAGAGACAAAAAAATCCCAAGTCCTTATTTTGATAAAATTAAATTAGTTTCAAATTATAAACATGTTATGGCACTTCAAAGAGGAGAGAAGTTGTATGGAGCTATCGGAAGTTGCAGTAATAGGCTCATTCCTGAGGATTGCAACAGATGGTCTCTAATGGATGTATTTCCTGAGAAAGTCCTACCAGTATTTCATAGAATCATAAAATGGTTTGGGTTAGAAGGAACATTAAAGATCATCTAGTTCCAACACCCCTGCCGGTGTCAGGGATGTCTCCCACTAGGTGAGGTTGCTCAAAATCTTATCCAATCTGGTCTTGAACACATCCAGTGATGGAGCATCCACAAATTTCCTGGGCAACCTGTTCCAGGGTCTCATCACCCTCATAGTAAAGAACTTCTTCCTAGTATCTAATCTTTTAGTCTGACAACTAAAATGTCTTTTAATGTCTAATCTACCCTCTTCTGGTTCGAAACCCTTACCCCTCATCCTGTTACCACAAGCCCTTGTAAAAAGTCCCTCTCCAGCTTTCTTGTAAGCCCTGTTCTGATACTGGAAGGCCGTAACAAGGTCTCCATAGAGGCTTCTCTTCTCCAGTCTGAACAACCTGAACTCTCTCAGCCTGTCCTTGTAGAAGGGGTGCTCGAAACCTCAGATCATCTTTGTGGCCCTCCTTTGGATGCACTCCAGCAGGTCCGTGTTCTTGTGTTGTTTTTACCATTAAAACCAGAAAGCATTTATTTTGATCCCTATTTCACATTATTTTTATTCAATCATATCAAACAACTTAATGATTAAAACAATCTTGTTCTTTGACGTCATTTAGTGGATCATGCATTGCCTGTGTGGGGGATTTTCATACATACTGTAACCCCTGATTTAAGAGCTGAGGAATACTAGCTCTGTTCTTTTTCAAAAAATAAAAAATAAAAATTAGTGTTCTTAGGAAGAGGTTGGTCTAGGTTTTTTGTCTTTCAACACTTGTTGATTTTAAAAATCAGTGCAAAATCTTCCTCAAAACCACTAGAAATATGTGGTCAGGGAGAAGCAAGATAACTGAGCTTACTTGTCTACCAGAATGCCTTGCTATGAGGCTTTGTTGCATCCTGTAAAAGGCATCTTGATTTTAAATTAAGATATTGGCTGGACAAGCAAGAGTCTAGTTAAACAAAAACACAGTTTCTCCAGCCTTTGATTGGCTGGATATCTACACAATTTTTTTCTCAGGCTATTCCTTTTTAAAAAGTCTTCTGAATGAACCGCCACATAATATAAGCCAGCCAGTATGTGAGGATGTTGACTTTCCAGGCTGTGAAAAGGAAGATACCTGGACAGTGGGATAAAGCATCTTATAATATCTAATGATTAAATAACCAAAATGAGAACCAAATAGATCCACTCAGAGTGTGAACAAATCCTTCACATGCAGCAACAGTTCTGTTAAGACATACAACATTATCACAGACATAAAAAATGAAAAGAAACATTTGTAAAGTTTTCTTTTGTAAATAAAATGTAATTGGTTTTCATTTTGACATCAAAAGCATAAATCATAATTTAAAATAATCACATTCCCTTTTGAAGTCATTATTAAAATCAGGCATTGTCTCAATGTCCATATCCTACTTCCATAAGGACATATTTTATTATTTTTTGCTTGCAGCTGTAAAAAGAATTCTTTCCACATTTTTGATAAAATTTCTGTTTTTAAAGTTGACAGGTTAAAGAAGTTGAATATCAAAAGAAAACAGAGATGGTTTATTTCTGACTTATTCCAGTTAGTTTCCTTATTTGAAGACTGGAGCTTTCCTGGGCTTTCAGTAGGACTCTCACTGGGTTTACAGAGGTCAAGCGCAAAGCAAAAAGTCAGAAAAAAGAAAAAATGTAAATGTAAATTACAGATAATGAGTAGTAAGAAAAATAGAGATAGGAAACAAGGTCTACAAATGCAAAGTTTTTGAATTAAAAAAAAAAAAAAAAAGAGAGATAAGACTAGTTAATGAGGGAGTATGCAAAAGACCTGCCCAGAATCTTTTAGATAAGCTGTCTTGGCATCTCCTTTGAAAAACTTCTTTCCTTATGGAAAGGTGTCAGAGTGGGTTTATGTTTGTCAGCTGCCTGCTTTGCCTGGCTTTCTGTGTTTCCAGAAATGTTGAAACAGAGTATTGTATGCAGAAGGCAATGGTTGTCTGAGTTCAGCAAGTTGAGCAGGAGATTTAATTGTGAGGCAGCAGCTCTAAATTTCCTCAAGATTCCTGCTTCCATCAATCCCAAACAGATCATAAGTTTGGCAAAAGGAGTGGAATATGAATGAAATAATTTGGGGACAGGAATTTCTTCCAGCAGATGTGAAGCATTTCAGTACTCCTCAAGAAAGGATTCTTCTCATTAAAGGGAAACCCGTATCAGTTAGAGGAGACCTCTGAGTACTCTGCATCAGATCTTGTTTGAGATGAATGACAAGGAAAACTGTACTTGCTACAGAAATTTTACGTGACTTCTGATATGACAACTGAAAGCTGCAGTTGGTGATACTCTTCCATCAGATAGGCCTAAAAACATAGGTAAAATCATTCTTCAGTGATGTCAATGGGAGTCCTGCCACAGTCTGAGACCAGGGCCAGGAGTTCACTCCAGGATTCTTTTCATCAAGTGATTGATTTATCATAATTGTTTTTATTTGACAGTTTCATAGTTGAGAACCCTCTTCACGTTTTTATGTATTGCATTACAATACATTTCTGCTGTTTATAAATGGGTTTCTATTAGATGAAACATATGTCATAGGAAGATATTAAACAAAAAGGTGAGTGTTGAAATCATGCTACTGTCTGCACTCTAATATGTGTTATCTACCCTTCTATTTGTGGTTGCTTCTGTTTGTATTAAAGGGTATCTTGTGGATTTGCTGGAGATCTGGCTTTTCATTTTGTGGTTCCTCGTCATCATCAACATTTGAGTAAGAAATTCTGCCATTCACAGAGAGGAAATTTTTGGAGACAAGGATAATGCTATTTCTGTTTACTGAGTTCTAACAATATAGTTCAATTTCTGTTTATGAGAGCATAGACTCTACTGGTCATAGTAAGGTGCAAACAGTAATAAAGGTAGCATGAACTTCTAGATGTCCTACCTAAACATCATGAAACAAAAATACTCTCTCTTTACGTAGTATGCAGTCAAATAATTTATTTATAAATTCTTTGCAGGAAGAATCAAATTAAAAATACGCTAGCTTGAGATCTTCTGGTAAGAACTCATCCTTTTCTATGTAGCTACACTACATTAATGCTTATTAATTTGTAGTTCATTGAAATATGATAGTGCATAAATATTTCCAAGTGCTTGAATGAGTGTTCTGGTGGAGTCTCCACGTTATGGACTATCAAACTGACAATGGTTAAGTCATGCTTATATTCGAGGTGAAATGCCATATAGGAATACAATTATTTCAGTGACATGCTCCAGTTGTTCTAATGATATAGTTAAATTTCTATTTATGAGAGCATAGACTCTACTGGTCATATTTTGCCTTCAACTGAAATCTGAAGAATTATGCAAACAATTTAAGATGAAGCAAGCAGAACTGAAAATTCTCTTAGAATAGCTAAACTCTTTTTTCCCCTTAATATGAGAGTAAAAATATAACATTTGCTATATTCCTGATACATTTCATGCACAAAATAGGAAAATTCAAATCACAATGAGGTTATTTTTAGAAAAAAATATTATTTGTATATTAAAAACCCTAATATTCCAGCCTAATTGGTGAAAAAGGGAAACAGAGCAGGCTGAGCTTGACTTACTGTATAAACTTTCTTTCCAACCAGAAAGTGAAGGGCTAGGAAATGCTAACAGCGTATGAAAAACATGACTTGTTCTACTGAGTTAGCATTGGCTTCGCACCAGTGGTTTGCATAAACCATGCATAGTTGTCATTATGCTCAACTTCAGATAATTTTGTTAGTTAAGCTCAACAGAGTTGAAGGACAAAACACTTTTTTAATATTAATATTTTTATCAGTCTCTGTGTATAAAGGAACCGACAACTATATTTTATACTAAGTTCAATATCCAAGAGCAGGCCACTGAAGCTTTATATATGAAAGGCAAATAAAGCACAAAGAGAGTCCTTGTACTTTTAACAAAGTTCAGTTGACCTATCTACTGAAAGATGTTTCGTGTGATCCTGCACTGAGTTAAATCTTAACTTCTCATTCTCTTAAATTATTTCCCAATGGTTAGGACAAATAATGTTAAAGAAATGATAAAGTTTTTTGAAGTACTTATTTTATTATGCTAATGACTTAAAAACTTACCAGGGGTCTAGGAAAATCCTGACTATGAACTTTAAAGCCAGTTAGATAACTTAGAAAACAGCATGTTGCTATGATTTTTCATTTCTGGATACAAATGGGGAATGGATATCAACTGCTGGTTACTCTCATGGTTTTTTAAAGTCCTAAAGGTAGCATAGTGAATCTAAAATGAGAAGCATTAAAAAAGATATTAACCAGTTGCTAGTGTTTACATGATCAATTGCATCTAGCCCATGCTAGCACTTCACAGAATTATAGAATCCCAAAATTGGAAGAGACCTCAAGGATCATCTAGTCCAACCTTTCTTGAGAAAAACACAGCCTAGACAAGATGGCCCAGCACCCTGTCCATTTGAGTCTTGCAAGTGTCCAATGTTAGTGAATCCACCACTTCCCTGGGGAGATTATTCAAAAGGCTGTTGGTTGTCATTGTAAAAAATTTTCCTCTTCTGTCTAATCCCAATCTCCCCAACAGTATCAGAAAATCATAGGATGGTTATGTATGTACTGTGATTAGTAGAATAAGAAACTTGCATTCATTAGCCCTCATATTTTCCATGTGACTCCTTGTAAAAAGGGAGTCTCCATCTTCTTTGTAGCCTTCCTTTAAATGGTGATAAGGTCTCCACTAAGCCTCCTTTTCTCAAGGCTGAACAAACCCAATTATCTCAGCCTTTCCTCATATGGCAGCTTCCCAGTTCTTTGATCACCTTTGTGGACCTTCTCTGGACCCTCTCCAGCCTGTCCACATCTTTTTTTGTACAGTGGGGACCAAAACTGAATGCAGTATTCCAGGTATGGGCTGACAAGTGCTGCGTATAGTGGCATATTGACTTTGTCTCTGCTGGTGATGTCCCAGTTGATGCAACCCACCATCCTGTTGGCTTTCTTTGCTTCAGCAACACACTGTTCACTCATATCGAGCTTGTTGTCCACCAGGACTCTCAGGTCCCTTTCCACAGGGTTGCTCTCCAGCCAGGTAGATGCCAGTCTGTACTATACTCCTGGATTATATTTTCCTAGGCGTAAGATCTTACACTTGTCCTCACTGAATTTCATAAGGTTCTTGTTAGCCCACTCTTCTAGCCTTTCCACTTCGTTAACTATAATTCAATGATTTGATACAGTTAGTTAATGAAACAAATGCTGGAGTTATTTCAGTGGGTAAAGTATGTGGAATTTTATAATGAAATGTAATCATAAAAGCAGGATTTCTACCTGCATCTGGCTTCCAAGAGATATTTTAAGTGGCATAAAATCATGTTCATGCAGGTAGAGTCAAGATAAAGGAAGACAAGACAAAATATTTATATATATATATATAAATATTTTTATGAACACTACAACCAGCTAGTGGTTGCTAGTTTAAAGCAACCAGAAAAACCTGTTTGACTTCAATGAATGAATTAAGACTGTGCAGCAGAAATGCAGTATCATGTTATTCTTTATACTGCTAGTGTTGAGTCCCTTCCATAATAAGGTATTCAACAGCATAAACAGCCCTTAGGACAGATATGGTGATACTTCAGAAAAATAACACATATATATTGCTGAGATGGTCAGAAACTAGCTAAGAGACACCACATAAAATGAAAGATATAATAGGGTCCAGTATGGAGATGATATTGTTTTCATTCCATAAACAGGTTTTGGAAGTGAGTGTAGTGTTTATCTCAAAAACAGTCAGGGAATATTTTAAGATTTTGTAATTGTTGTTATATGACAAATATAGTGTTTGTTCTTTAGGACCACTCATAAATGATAAGTGGATGCACTTCCTAGGTGCACTTCAATAATAGAATACAAAACCTATTGGAACAATTGCAGAAAAGTCCAGATTGTGAGATTATCAGATTCAAACACAGAAAAGCAAACATCTGACATCCCCCCAAAACCCCAGAAGGCATGAAAAGGAAGTTTGGGAATGACAATGTGTATATGGTTTATACTTGCAGGTAGAAATACTTCCTTGATTCATTGTCTTAGAACTGTACCTATCTATATTTCCACATATAAAAAGGCAGATGTATTAGATGAGTCAGGATTAGATGATCAATCTTCAGATTTGCAGATCTAAATCCATGTCAACAGTCGTGGCAAAAAAAGCTCAAACCAGAAGTCATTTTTTCACTTCTGCTTTGGATTAGGTACAACAAAAGCAAGACTGCTTTTTGTTTCTTCCTGAGAAACAAACACAGAATTTCATCCCAATTCATGGTATAATGGCCAAAATATACCATGAATCTAAAGTCACAATAATACAGAAAAGACAACACTGCAAAATAGCAATGATTAAAACCTTTCTGCTTAACTCCAAGAGACTCAACTAATATTGAGATTTGCGTGCCAGTTTAGTGATCTATGAATGTTTTTCACATTAAAAAAGAATGTATGAAAACTAAAAATGTCCTCTCGTATTCTAAATAATTTCAAGAAATAATTAAAAAATATAACTATATGAAAGTTATTCTACAGCACGATGCATCATTACCGGCAAACTCAGCAAAGAGATACTTTACTTATTTTTTGTAATTATTTTTGCAAATATATTTGGAAAATGAGAGCTGGGCTGGGCAAACCAAAATTATAATAAAAATGACACAAGTTGGTAATTTGCATCACAAATATTTTTTCAGGAACAGAATTTAAGGTCAGTCACAGTATTTCTGATCCTTTCTTCCCTCCTTCTTCTGTTGGGATGCTTTTAAAATGAAAACCAAGCTTAATACATTGACAAGTTATATGTAATATATGTGCTAAGTAATTATAAAGTGAATTCAACTGTTAAGTTTCCATCTTTGACAAAATGTTATACACTGCCATCTCCATACCGACTTGGATCTAGTCCTCAAAATGTCCTTGGCTCAAAAATGGCTTACCATAAAGTCTTGAGCCAAAGCAGGCATTTTCTTGTCATTAGATACAACAGACTCTGCCCATACTACAGAAAGTGTTGCAATAAACAGGGCTCAGTTCTACATTTCTTTATAAATGTACAAAATAAATGCATTAACAATTTACTCAATCCTTTGTAAAAAAAAAAAAAAAAAAGAAAAAATTAGTGTCTGATAGAAGAGGCATGTAGGCCCAGGTGCAATGTGGGCAGTGGTTTCGTGAAGGATAGATTGTGGATGAAAAGAAAAAATGTAACTGCTTAAAATACTGAGATAATTTGGTTGTACTGATATATATATGCTGAACTGCTGTCCTTTAATCAGGGTCCAACAGAAAGTGAACTAGAATTCTGGCAAAATAAAGGTGTGTTATTCCTCTACCTTAATTTATCCACACAGTCCTGCACTAACTAATACCACAAGTGTTTTCTGCCAGTTTTCAATCAGACACAAAGGCTTGAGCTTCCTTAGTGTATTTATTTCTTGTTGAGAAAGATGTCAGTGTGTTGGCTTTTGTCTTATCAGGGAGTTTCAGGCAAATAGCTTTTACCTAGGCCTTCACTTAAAATGAACACCAGGGTAAAAAAAGACCATCTTAATCAAAAAACCTGATTATATTAAAAATTTAATTAATTAAAAAAGTTACTGATGTTTATAAACAGCCATATTCTGTATATATTTCCTATTATAAAAACTTTAAACAACCCAGAACACTTTTCTGCATGAAAAAAATAAATGAAAGGCAAGAGACAAAGACAAAAATGTAACACTTTGAACTGAACTCAGCTAGGACTATTTCTGTAGTATCACATCACTGCTGGGAAACTACTGTACTGTGGTCATTTACTGGAAAACTAAATGCATAGAATATGGAAGACATAAAAATTTAATAAACTGAAAGTAAAAACAGTGAACTAAGTCACTTGCTAAAGTCAAGTTCTGAAGGATTTCAATTAAACTCAACTAATTTATATACAAATCCAGAAATGGTCTTGAGAATTTTCACTTTCTTGTCATGATTATAGACAGGTTAAATGCTTCCAAGAAGTATCACTTACATTTATGTGACTTAATCTTTCATTTAATATCATTAACATATGGTTAACCTCAAATATATTTAACACCAATTTTACAGCTTAAAATAAATCCAGTGTTTCTACTCCATTTATTTGTTTCAAAGCCCAAATTGTGGGCCAAGGAACAGTTCCAGTATAGTATTAAAATCAGTGAGATTCTTCTGTTGACTGCAGACAATGCTGACTTAAGCCATTCATCCAGGGCCCTAGGTCTCAGGCAGTGCAACTTAGCTCATGTGCATCAGAGAACCAGTGTCTGGGATCCCTGGTAGGACCTTAATTCTGTTCCCTAAAGAACAGCACCATGTCAGAATAGAGGGTCTTCCCTCTTGTTATTTTAGTAGCATGACTAAATGGACACATATGGTTAAACATTGCTATCGTTAATTACAGAGTCATGAAATGCAACAAAGCAAAAGAAGCCTTGTCTTGATATCAACAACCACTAATACCGTAGAGGCAGATAAGGCTTCAAATCTGTCATCTCTCCACCACAAACTTCATCTGATTTTGTTTGTTTAGGAAATACAGAAGAATTAGGCTTCAATATGACATGTATGTATCTTCATGGAAATGTATGTGCTGTAGGAGTAGAGTTTAAGATTTACCTTTGAAATCTAGTATTTCCCATATAACTTCAGACCTATCATTCTTCTGATCAGGAGTTGGCAGAGTGCTTAATGCCAAGGCTTCTGTCAGTTTATTACTGCAATGTGTGCTTTCATTTCACATTTAACTAACAAGTGCACTCAAGAAGTGTCAGCACCTGCTTAAATCCCCATTAGCTGCACTGGCTTCCTGAGCAATTGTTTCAGCCTGCTGAAGGGTGATGTGAAACCAGTCACACCATTTCAGCAGTGTGAGAAGAGAATGGTGCCCACCACTCTTGGCAGTGTGACAGAGCAGTTCTGACAAGCCCTAAAAGAGATGGCTGTTGGGAGACACTTAGGGACACAAATGACAGTAAAACTGGTTGTTCATTCAGAGTATCCTTGATCTCATCTGATGTTACTACGTTGTAGAAGTTTGAGTTTAGCCATACAAAGTTTACTACGCTATTGAGTCTTAACTTAAAAACTTCAAATTTCAAAACAGTGTTGAATGATTTTTATTTTTTTTTTCTTCAAGTGAGGAGTGTCTCATCAGGCCCTGTAGTCATATTCTGCCTAAACATAATTCAGTGATGTACCTTCTTGTTTCTATTTGTTTGTTTCATACATATGTAAACTAAACCATTTGTAGTGTAGAATGCTTTCCCTTGAAAAAAAAAGATGTAAATTTCCCACATATTAATTTGCACCAGTGTCATAGTTTAGACCCAGCCAGGAGCTGATCATCATGTGACCAGTCACTCACTGTCCCCACACACCCACCAGTGGGATGGGAAGGACAACAGGGAGAGGTGGACAACTGCTTGTATTCATTCTAGACCTGCACCAACTCCTCTGCACCAGAGACCCATATGCCCTGCCTGTCCTGTCCTCTGTCTTTATATATGGAGCATGACATCATTATTGTATTGAATATCCCACTGGCTGACTCCATTGTCTATCCTGGCTGTGGCCCCCTTCCAGCTTCTGGTAAAAATTAACCCTATCCTAACTGAACTCAGGACAATCAGAAAGCTCAATACATCTTTGCAGCCAGTGGCCCTTCTCATTAATATATATTTTTAGCAGTTTGATATTTATAGGTGCTGGAAATAAAAGTATTTTCTACAGCAAATGATGTCTGTCTAGTTTTGCCAAGTCATAGATCACAGCTAAACTCCCATTTGCTGTGTAGATCTCTCCTCCACAAACTGATTTTGGCATGAACTATTCTTTCATAGAATCACAGAATCACGTAGAGGGTTGGAAGGGACCTCTGGAGATCGTTGAGTCCAACTCCCCTGCTAGAGCAGAACCACCTGGGGCAGGCCACACAGGAACATATCCAGGTGGGTTTTGAAAGTCTCTAGAGATTCCACAACCTCTCTGAGCATCCTGTTTCAGTTACTAACATTCAACCATAGGGATTAAGAGTCAAAAAAAATATTTTAAAAAAAAGTAATATTGTTATGTAGAGGAACCCATCGTAAGACTAAGCGAAACAAAACTAGCCTCCCCTTACATAGCAACCTTCCTTCCCACTAATTGTGAAATACAGATTTCACAAGTTATTTTATCTTTTGTTTCTCTTGTGGTTATTTTCTTTAAATCACTTTCATCATTTGCCACTTCTTTGCTTCCCAGACAAACTGAAATGACAAATTATACTACAAAATAGACTGGCATTTTTACTGTTGGTTGCTTTTAGTCTACTTGGCTGAAAAGAATTTGGTTCTGTTCACTCATTACTATATGTATCATCTACTATTTTTTCAGTCAGTCCTGTTCAAATGTCATTTTGGTCTGAGACAATTCCTCCGTCTCATCCACACAGCATGTGAATCTCCATAACTTTCTCCACTCAGAAATATTTGTGACTATATTTATCCAGCTTATCTTCTCCTCTTTTGTCTTCCTTGAGCTCTTAACTATGCTTTAGGACTAGAAGAGTAAGCATGGAATAGATCAGGAGATCTGTGAAATGCTCCTGCACACAAAGAATTTCACAATTAAGCCAGAAGTTGTGTTCAAATCTTCAGATTCCAAATTCAATGCCCGGCATCCAAGATCACTGCTCTTATATTAGACGAGATAATTGGTGCACATGTGAGGTGAAACATACCATTCTTGTTTGAATAGGTGGGATTCAAACAGGTGAATTTACTGCCACTGAGGTGATTTTTTTTTTCTTTACACAGTAAAACACAGACTATACCCCTTTTCACCTTGAGGTCTTTAGGTAGTGTATACCTTTGCTTTAACCTCACTGATGACTGAGGAGTTAGGTCAGAAATATACATGATACTGGAGCTTAACATGGGGTAACTACGCATGAAAAAGGACAGAATCTAAGAAATACTGACATGACATGACATTTTTTTAATTTCCATAATATACCTGACAAAACTACTCCAGCCCATATTAAGCAATATAATAAAATACTTTCTTTCTTTCTTTTTCTTTTCTTCCTTCCTTCCTTCCTTCCTTCCTTCCTGCCTTCCTGCCTTCCTGCCT
>VWZK01009216.1:206199-277998 GCA_013396935.1 Baryphthengus martii
TTTCTTTCTTTCTTTCTTTCTTTCTTTCTTTCTTTCTTTCTTTCTTTCTTTCTTTCTTTCTTTCTTTCTTTCTTTCTTTCTTTCTTTTTTCTTTCTTTTTCTTTCTTTTTCTTTCTTTTTCTTTCTTTCTTTCTTCTTTCTTTTAAACCTACATGATCGTATTTGCTACTCTGTGCTTTAAAAGTGAATATTTGATGATGAGTTCATTTTTACTATGCCAAAATCTTTTGGAAAATTAAATAAGTATTTTTCCAATTTGGGGCTGAATAGGCCTCACTCAGAAGATCAATGCTGGGAAGCAGTAGTTTCCCGTTAGTTATCAGACATGTAAGATATTTGTACTGCATAGTCCTTTTGGGCCTATAAAATCAGACTTCGTTTGTGGATGTGCTTATTATGCGGCTACCTAAATTAATGTTTAATATTAATTTTATTTGGTTTTCTTTAGCACGTTTGCTGTCATATTAGAGTTCACAAACAGAACTAAGCTCATCTAACTTCACATCCCTAACCATCTGAATGACTTCTTTCATTTTGTTCAGTCCCATGAGGGTATTTCAAGTAGGTTGTTTTGGGTTTTTTTAAGCTTTCATTTCCTCCCACTTGTCTTCCACTTACACAGAAGACTATTTTTTTTTTTCACTGAAAATGTCAACATTTATTTCTTTGTTAGGCTACCCCTGAAGAAACAAAAATTTACCCAAGGTGTCAACTCTGCTCTCTTCCTTTTCCTGCTCTCCCTCTCCCTACCATAAATTAAAGCAAGGTTAAATAAATACTTTGCTGTGAGTCTTAGTACAGGTAGACCTCTGTGACTATTTCCCTATGACTTCTCATACATATAAGGCTTAAATACCTACAGGAAAAGTCTATCAAAAATCTCTTTGTCACCATTTCTACATACTAACTTTTTGTATGGATTTTCTGGCTCATAGTTCATAAGCAAGTTTTGGTAACATCTAGTGCATGCAGGTGATTCAGGGTGGGTTGTGCAGGCAACTCAGCCTTGGATTGCCTATCTGTGGCCTTATCTATGTGGAGACACCCATGGGGAGTTGTGTAGATAGCTCAGCCCTGAGTTGTCCATATCCCCCAGGCCAACCAAGACAATGCTGCACAACACAAAGAACTGAAACCTGCGCTAAATTTTGAAATTCCTCAACAAATAGCATGCACTGAGTCTCAATTCAAACCACTATTCCGCTTCCTGAGAAAGTAAGCAAAAAGAGAGCCAGGAGGGCTTCAGTGGTGGTTTCAGCCAGTATAATCCAATTAGGCATAGTTTGGGCACAACCACCTGAAGGGTTTCAGCCAACAACCTTCTAATCAGTCACATACACTGGGGAAAAAATCCTAAATTTTAGCTTAGAAATGGAGTGTCCCAATGCTCAACTGTATGGAGACGTTTTCCCCTTTGGTCAGAACATTGATCAAGGTGACTTTTTCCAAGCATTGAGAGCCCTTACCCGGAGGAGTAAGTGAATATTTAACATGTTGTCAGTTTGTAAACGGGGCTGAATAACTAATACATATTTATTATTCAGCATGCTTTCTAGTTTTTTGTAGTGTACTTTTGCTTTTAGATTATGATAGTGCGTTCTTCCGTTGTATCCATAAAAACCTGCATTAGTGGCATATTAGATTTCCAATAAATTGCTTGCTTGAGCCTCACAGTCAAACATGTGACTGAGGTTCAAATAAAACACTTGCTTAAACCTTGCAATCTAGTCTCTTCTCGCCACACTTTTAGTTTCATTCTTAATGTTTTTAATGTATCATAACCAGTCCTAATAATATTTTTCATTTTTCTACACAGCCTCTCAAGCCACTCATCTAATGAATCTGACTGGTGTTTGAGTCTTCCAAGTCTGAATACAGAAATCTGTATTCAGTCTTATCATGGACATGTGAGAAGCAGATAATTCTCTCTAAATGCTCCAAGACATTATGCAATAAGAACTCAGTGTTCTTTCTGTTGGAAGATCCTCGTCAGCTAATTCCCCAGTGATAAGACATTAAGCACAAAGACAAGAAAATGTTGAATATACAGTTCTTTTATTCACACACACACATATAAACATATATATATACTTTTCACCTGGGAAAGGATCAAAATACTTGCAGGAAACATAACAAAAAGGAAAGGAGTATATCGGCACTTGTGAAGGCACAAGCTATAAAGGGCCAATTAATATACCTGATCAATTTTCCCAGTTTTGAGTTAAGACCTTGTGAAAATCATATCTGTTTGCCTGCATTGATTCAATTGTGTCGTCTATTTAATAGCATTTGAATAACACCTTTGGAAGTAGCTGCCTGATTTAGAGGCATTGCTGGTATCATAAAGGTTCTTTCAGAGCAGTGGCATAGAATTTGAGTGTTCCTATAAAATGAGAAGACTGTGGTGAACTTCAAGCTTTTTTAAGTAGAAAATATTTGGCCAAACACAAATATATTCCGACACATCTATGAGTACCTGACAAAGTAAAATGATTGTAGATAAGTTCAGACAACACTATCAAACTGAAGATGATCAGTGAAGAAGATCGGTAAAATTATCAAAGACCTTGCTGGATTTGGGGGAGTCATTATTGATACTGATTGAAAGATGCTGTTTCAGCATCTTGAAGGATTAGGCCCAAAAGAAATAACCTTTGCTCAGCATTTCAAAATGAGAGTGAGCAAAACAAAGTTGAAAAGTGTGGATAAAATCTTAAGAGACTTATTATACTAAAGGAAAGATTGTTTGATAACTATTCATGACATTTATCAAGGCAGTATCCTTAAGTAGACAGAAAAGAACTCAGAAATGCTCGAATGCATTTCCACATCAGCATTAATCAGCCTTAAGGCACAGGACAAGTAATTTCCCTTGATTCTTTACCATTTTTGAGCAGAAGTGATCATGGTGCTGGAGATTAAGTCCACGCATATGCTGTTGTAGTATTGTGATTTCAACTGAAGGCAGACAAAAGTTAGTAAAAGTTGCCATATAGGATCGTTTGAACTTCACACTAGGGACTGATTTGCAGCCCAGAACAACTAGACCATGTTTTTCACTAGTGTCATCATGCAACCTTAATGTAAATAGCCACTGCCTTTATATTTGGTAATAAAATGTAAGTAAATATAGTAAATATAAATAAATAAGTAAATATAAAAGATAGTAAATTGCACTTTTTTTCTTTGATATTTTTGTCTTTATTTAATCAAAAAAAGCAAATATGTCTGCATAGAATTGGATTTCAGCTACTAGAAATTGATAAGGCTTCATTCCCACAGAATATGATTTTCTGGTTTGGTGTCTGTATTTAGCAGAGCAACTCAGGAGTCAGACTCTGACTCATTTTCTCTGGTGAAAGAATTCTAAAATAATTTCTCCAAAACACCCAGCATGATCATTGCAGTAAAGTAAACAAAATGGCCTACTTAGTTTTCTAAGGAAAGATTTTCTTACAAAGAGCCTCGTCTCCTCCCTCCACTCCCCACCAAAAAAATAAAAAATAAAAAAAAAATAAAAAAATTAACAAGTTAAGCAAGGAAAACCTGATCAAGAAATTGCTAAGCAGGTCATAGTCATTATCCTGCATTGATAATCTTTAAGGAAATGAATTACAAAGTAAGATTATTAACTACTGAATGTGCTTGCTAGTAACAGTTATATGAATTACAGTTTTTAATGGATATTCAATTGATATAAAACAGAGAAAAGTAAAGAAGCAGAATAACATGGGCAGATGCCTGCATTTTTCTCATTGATTAAATAGAGAATATAATGACAATATTACCAAGTGCTTCCTTGTTTATTTCTGTCAAGTTACAGACATACAAGTAGTCTGAGCTTGTCAAAGATGATCTAAATTTACTGTGCTTTTTTGGAATGAGATGCTCTAGTAGACCAATATTAAAATCTACCGGTAATTATGGAAAATTTGCCTGGTCTTTTCACAGGTAGCTGACATTGCACATGTTTCTTGGTGCTCAGATATGCACATTGCATGTTACAGCTCCTAGCTGTGTCCTTTACAGATCCTATGAAAACTATGTCTTTCCACCCAAATTTCAAATTTTTGTTGTTAGCGCAAGATTAAGCTATCCAAATACAGGTTAACAGAATTCATTCAATATCATAAAATATTTTATTTTCTATTGTCTTTTTTACAGAAACAGTTGTGTATTTTAACTGGAATTTGCCTCCAGAAAGGAGATGGAAAATATCAGCCCAACTGCAAGTAATTGCAAACAGTCTAGTAGAAAGTATTTGGAAACCTGGCTGACAGTAGGTACTAGCATCACTACCTACCTCATCAAAGAAGTCTAGGAAGAAAGATTATGTGATTTCATAACCAAACCGCCTTCAATTTGAAAATATTTAAAAAAATAAAAATGCACTTCGTTACAGCTTTTTTATTGTCAAAGAACACTGACTAAGATCTCTGAAGGGAACAAAAGGCTTTGCAACGTCAAGGTTACCTGTGAGTGCAGTTACATTTGTATAGAAATAATACTCTATCAGCCAGACCTAGATTCACCTTCTCTGTCTACAGTCTTTTATCAGCCAGAAGAGCATTGCCTTTGTTTATAACCAAACGTTTTCATTACAAAATGTAATTACACTACTTCTCCTGGCAAACCTGTGGACGTACTGTCCTTTTAGCAATACATGGACAAACAATGTTATTCAAGCAGTAACTAACTCTACATAGCATCCCACTTCTGCACACATTGACTCACATATGTCTGAAAAAGCCGGTTACCAAGAGAAAGCAGAGAATGTTCTTCACAGGCTGTTTCATTCCTGAAATCATTAAGCTCTTTATTTCTGTACTAGTCTACAGGATTAGTTCAGTCTCACAGCTCACCAGCAAAGTGATTTGTGTGCGATCTTCCCCAGTTCAGGTGTGTTAGCAGTCAAGTATTTAGCGGTGACTCCCAGCAGAGACCTATAAAACTGACCAGAGTGCTGCTTCTCCGTAATAACTTCTATTCAGAGCACAGTCAGGAAGGCTTCCTCGCTATTCATCAAAGGTGTGTGAGTGTTTATACTGGCAGTGCTTTCTGGGACACAGATGTGCTGGCTGTTTGAGTATGGTGCGTAATGTGCTATGAAAACGGAGTTCAGAGTGTGAGGCCCAAGTGTGCTCTGTAGACCAGTATTTCAGCCACAACTGATGGAAAATCAGGAATTTCCGGTCAAGCCTGGACCGTGATGTCAGAGTTATATCACCCTCAGTGAATCATTTTGTCTCAAGCAGAGCCTGCCACTGTCTCGTGGAAATCCCTCTTAGCCTAGCACTAAGACTTGCTTTCAAAACCCACCTGGATCACACAGCAGCAGGTGCAGTGAGGTGCCCAGGAGCAAGTGCCACAGAACTGGCCATCCATACACCTCTTCAGAAAGGCTGAGACACAAAATTTGCAGGTGGCAAACCTGCAAAAATATGATTCTCTGATCTTGCATTTTTGGCATCTGCCAGAGATTCTGCAGGTAGCCTTATCTTATCCTCACACCGTTTTATTTCAACACCAAGAAATGAAAGCAAGTTGTTGAGAAGAGAAATCCACTCATTGTCATTCAATTTGTCACCTTTTCTAACTGTAACCAAGAAAAACACTGGAAGATACTTACGTTTTCTACTCCTGTATTTCAAGTTGGCCTATTCTGAAAGACCATCTATGAATAAATTTTTGAAATAGAGGAACAGTTCTATTATGCTTTGGCAATCTAGCACACATGTGTTATTGTCTTTTGTTTGGCTTAAGATTTCTGTCATCATGTCTTCATCATACTGTAGATTCATTATGAATGTTCTTTCTTATATTGTCCATTTTAAAATATCCTTATCCTTGAAGTAATATTCCGATGGGCTTTCCAGCCTTGAAGAGTATTTGACAAATATTTGACAATTGAAAACATCCTTGAAAGTTCAAGCTGACTCCCAAAAAGTCTGAAGATGTCTGAAACTGTTTCAAAGAAACATTTATTTTACTGGAATTGACAGATTTAAGTGCTTGTGTGCCGCCTCCTTTCCTTTCTCCTTCTTTTCTCTATCCAATAACAAATAAGGAAGTGGGGAGAAAAAGGAAATAGAAATGGAAAAGGAGAAATAACTAAGATCTGGAAATAGTACTTGTTTTTTAGTACAAATAAAAAAAACCCCCAAATATAACAAATGTGTTTGTTTTAATAATAGTAGTAGCTCAAACAACATAAGACTTTGACTTAACTCTCTTAGTTATGCAAAACTTGAGAAGATTTATTGCAGCTGTCTCATGGGGTGTTTGCACAGTGTAGAATGGAGGAAAAAAACAAAAGGAAATGAGTAATGAGACATGCTATCTCTTATGCATTATCCCAATGCACTGGGATCTTCTCTGAAATTTTCTCAGTTTGTTTTCATAAAAATTCATAAGTTTTATGTTTAAATTTGAGTTCTGGGTTGAATAAGCCCCAAGATTCTCAGTGAAGCATAATGAAGACTGCCAAAATTTTATGCAGCTGTAAATCAAGTCCACCAAGGATTCGTATCATTGCCACCTAAAACAATAGATTGGCCAGGTTCTCTAAAATTAAATAGAGTTTTTCCAGACTTATTTTACATTTTTGATCAATGTAAGTAACTGCATAACAGGAAACTAAGCAGTGATGATTTACTGCCCACTCAGCATGTTTTTCCCATTTTGAAGAAATTCTATTCATAATTTATATTTACCTTATTATATAAAATATTTTTTACAACTGAATTAGACAACGGTAATCAACAGAAATGAGAGACTTCTCAAAACCAGTGTGGGCCCTGTCTCCATTTATCTTGTCTGTGGCTAGTAGGCTGACTCAAGTGAAAAAAAGAGATGTTGCTAATCTCTAATAGTTAACTCCGATTTCCCAATAGTGTATTTACCAACAACAAATCAAATAATGAATGTAGACTTATGGTGTTCAGATCCGTGACTCAGAAGATTTTCAGTGAATAGAGAGAAGGATTTTTTTCCGCAACACTTCCTAGATGTGCCTCCTCTACAGTTCCATTCAATATGCCTGTAGTTTTCAGATTGATTTGTTTGAGTTTTTTTGTAAAGAAGTGCTTGCTGCTTGAGTTACTTGTTTGCTTCTTTTAATAAGGGACAGGTTCCTCCAAAATATGAATTAATGTATATTTTCACAGCATTGGTTAAGAAGCAGCTGTTTCAGTCAGGTATAGAGTCAGTTCTCAGCCTGAACTCTAGCTGTCATCCAATCTCATCTACACACGGAAGCTAAATATTACAGAGCAACAAATATTTCTACAAAGGATATTTTTGTGTGTGTTGCAAAACACAAAATTAATCAAATAAAACTTTAACTCTACTCATATAATTCTTAACGATAAGCCCTCTTGACACAATATCCCATAATCTGAATTTATTTAGCTGGGAAGAAAAATGAATTATATTACCTCCTCAGAAGAATTTTCTCATGCTTTATGGTAACATACTTTTATTAAAGGCAATATAAATTGAAAAATAATGAAGAATTTATTTAAGTATTCACCATCACACTGAAAACAGTGTGAATTTATTTCACTGTTGCAAAAAGCACTACCTGCAATATCAGAAATTCCCTGCCAATAGTTTTTGGCTTGAATTTCTGAAAGTATATAATAAATGAAGATCACAAATTTTAGACTTTTAAGTGTATAGTACTACCTTTGGCTAAAGTTTGACAATGTTGATCCCATTTGCCTCATGTTGTAGTAGTCCATATAGGAAAAAAAAAAAAAGGGTGAGACACTTAATATGGAAGATTTGGCCTGATCTACATTTATATGAGTATCATATACCTATGAAAGTTATTATTACATTCCATTTGAATAGCAGGCAATATCAAAGAATTACGCACAAGCACTTGTGCACTGCATTTTGTTCATGATAAACAGATAAAATACTGTTACACTATATAAAGTTGTCTTCAATGATTTAATATGTAAATTAAGAAATAGATAAATCTTTGTTACTCTTTCAGTTACACCCTGAAGACCCTAAGGATTCATTCTGGAAGCTTTTTGCTCAATCAAAAACCCCAACAGAGCTTAGAATTCATGAAGTTATTGTTGAACTATGTGGAAAATAAAAATTATTCAGGACTTTCTTTTCAGTGGTTAAAAAAATGAAGTAGAACCCCTGAAGACAAACTGAACAATTGGCAAATAGTTCTAGTTTCTTTGGGACTGCAGTACCTGTTGGTTTTTTTAGGTCTCTGTACATTTCTAGTTTCTCATGCACTGTTTTTTTCCTTACCACTAGTTGTAGTCACTTGGAAGAAAATATGTGAATTGTTATTGACGTATCTTCTACACACCTGAAAAATATAAATGATAAAAGCAGGGTCTGTCCTTGTAACTTATAGGTAGCCACACTATTTCACAGAGTATTCCTGGCACCAAAATAAGAAACTGAGGAAATTCCATCATCTGTGAAATAGGAATGGAAACTGTCAGTTTTTCTTCCCTTGCCGGAGTAAAAGTCAAGTATAAGGAAATGCCAGTTTATACCTTGCCACAGTGGGGAGAAAAAAAAGAATTTAAGTTTCTTATATTGTTTTGTTTGTACAGGATTTTATGATGAACTACTAAGCTTTTAGAAAACATGGATATATATCAGTTATCTATGTCCAAATCTTCATTATTCATCCCCATCTTCATTAAAAAAAGGAGTATGCATATTTTCTTTTACAATATGAAAACATTATTAATTACAGAAAGCTCATTAACAAAATAGTACAAGATGTCAGTCTTTTGGTTCTCTCGACTTTTTAACCTTTTTTGACTTGACTTTTGATTTTTCGTCTTATAAATGCAGGATTTTTTTTTTTTTTTAATTTTTTTTTTTTTTTTTTTTTTTTTCTTTTCTTTTTTNNTTTTTTTTGTTATGTTCCTTTACATTGCAAGTCAGGAATCTCGATATATCAGTTTGAAATTTTTTTAAACTCTTATGTTGTTAGTCTTGGTCTCTGTGTTTGAGAAAGATATAAATGATAAAACTCTCACAAACCATTGTCCTAACAGCGAGTTTCTGAAAAGTACTAGTCACAGAAGTCTTTAAAATAATTGGCGTATGTCCTTAGCTCTATTCTTACATTTCCCAGAGATCTGAAAGAAAAGATGTCAAATTCATGGAATAAGTCAAGAGAAAACTATTTCGAAGATCTGAAACAAACAACGACATAGTGGAGTTGTTTCATCTGGGATGGACTTAATTTTCCCCATGGCAGCTGGTATGGTGCTATGTTTTGGATTTGTGACCAAAACAGCATTGATAACACACCGATGTTTTAGCTATGGCTGAACAGTGTTTACGATATATAAAGGGCTTTTTTCTGTTTTTCACACTGCTCCACCAGCAAGTAGGCTGGGGGTGCACAAGAAGTTGGGAGGGGACACAGATGGGACAGCTGATCCCAGCCGAACAAAGGTTTATGAGAGTAAGAGACAGGGCTATCTTTCTTAGTCTTTTCCAGATAGTTGAAAGAACAGTGTACATTGAGAAGTGAAATCCTGTTTATCAATGGTACCTGTCTCTGGGTAAGGGATTTTTTTTTTAGATAAGGAAGTACACAACCAACATCCATTGTGTGCTTACTGAGAATGAGGAGAGATAAAACCAACCCAAAGAGGCATCTTCAGAAGAGAGGATAACAAATAATTGTACCATGTAATTCTGTTTTATTTTGTGCAATGAAACATAGAGATTTTGGTAAATATGCTGCCTTTTTTTTCCTTTTGAGTTAAAATTTTACAGATATGGATTTTGATTTAATTTGGTCTCCTCAGAGTCGATTTTCAAAATAAGCAAGTAATACTATAAAACAAAATCATTCGTAGAAACAGGAAAGCAAACAAAAAAAATAGACATAAAATAGAGGCCAACTACACTGAACTAACATCTATAGGTACAAAATTAAGAATCCTCATTACAAATAAACCCAGTTTTAACTTGCACAGAGTTTGTGATCTAAGAGATTGCTGAACTCTGTCAATGGAAACTTCAGGTGAGAGCACAACCCCCCTTATGTATTGAAACCAATCCAGTGAAAAAAAAAGCAATCTATGGCTTATTGAGTCTTCCTAGTATGAAATTTACTTTATTCTTAAAAGTATGAAAAAAAAAATCCAGATTTTTATCACAAATAGGATTTTTTTTTTTCTCGTGTTGTCTATAATCCGTAATACCAAACATATTGTTTTGTCCATCCACAAGTCTTTTTTTTCAACAGAAAATGTAATTGTACTGGGGAGAAAAGAAACTAATAAAATATTACCAGTTTGACACATGTCTAACATGTGACACATTTCTTTCTGAAGTTAATGAAGACTGTAAGAACAATATAGCCCCATAGAAGAAAAGAAGAAATATAGCGTTCCTATGGAAGGAAAATGGCTTGCTTACTGGGTTTTTGTCATCTTAATATATGTGAGCCAAATAGAACATGATATTGGGTTTTGTATATATTATGAAACATATAGATATATAAAAATAAAGTATATATAAATTAGAAATCATTTATGACCTAAAATTGTATGGACTAAAGAACTATTTTTCAGGTGTGTTTTTTACAGCACATGGTACTTTGACATAATTTCTAGGACTTGTCTAGGAACTTCAGTCCTTTCTCTCTATGCAAATTAAGATACATGTAACAATACAGTCATAGATTTTTGCCTTTTTTTTTTTTTTTTTCCCCTTAAATAAGTGGAGCAACAATTGCCTACTGACTTAAATGTTAACTTCTATGTTGAGAAAACTAATATATTTCACTCTGGATTGAGGAAATTGAATACTAGTACTCCATTACAATTCCATCAGCACAATGAGAGCAAAAACACATCATTGTAATCTCTGGGAAGGTGAAGCTTCTATTCACTGGCAACATGAAAGGTACTTTGGACATGCAAAAGACATGGCCAAGACTGAAGTTAAGGCAGAAAACGCCATGAAACCATTTAACAAAAACACAGTTGTCAGTGGTGGGTTTTGTTCAGATGCAATGCAAAGTGAAGTTTTAAAACCCAAAGTTAACAAAGAAAACATTGTCTCACAATGTCAGTCTATAATAAGGGACCTAATATTTGTTGACAAATGCAGTCTCATGTGATTAACAAATATTACTTTCAAGATGCTTGGAGACCAGCTGAGGGCAAAAATAAGTCTTCCCAGACACCAGCAAAGCATAGCAAATCACTGGCTTCAGTTGTCCTTTTCTTAATCTTTAACCTTTCTTCCTTTGGAATTTAATATTCTTGGTTCCCACAGAAAACAGACTTTTTTGGTTTTGGTTTGTTTTTTTTTTTGTTCCCTCCTCCCCCCCTAACTATCTTGGGAAAAGGGGGATAGGATAGTTGATCAATTTTGCCTTTGAAACAAAGAACCACAAATCAGTGAGATATAATTCATAGATGTTGTTAAAAATAACATTCTTCTTCTTTTGAGTGAAACTGTGGATTTTCACACTTTATGTTGCAAGTGCTAAGTCAACAACATTTTGTTCCTGTAGTTCATATTTTCACATTGACATTACAGAGTATCGATGATTGAAGATGTTTTCCATGGCCACTGATTTTATCTTACCCGCATGTAGTTCTTTGAGTGAAAAATAAACATTTTTAATTTTGCCCGTTTTAGTTATGGCAAAATTATATAATTAAAAATAATATCTGTTTTCATTCCATTTCAGCCTGTGTCACATTCAACTAAAAAGTAGTCCAATTCCTATAATGCAGACCCATGCAATAACAAAATATTTCTACAATAATATATTAAAAATTACTACCCATAGAATGCCCATATTCTGCCTTTCATACTTAGTCTGAATACAGAAATAGTCTGAGTAACACGAAGACTGTGCTATAGAGAAGCCATTTCATCACAGCAACGATCTCAACTATCTTGCATATATTTCACTTTGTATTCATGCCCCCTGTGTCTGCATGCCCTCGGAAATCCTAGTGTCCATCTTCTTCTCCACCCTTCAGAAATCCTTTATTTGCAGTGCCTCTCTGTTGCTCTCCATTTTGTGACACCAACCAAAAGAGCATTTCCAAAGACAAGCAAAGTGAGTATAGGATAAGAAACAGTTGCGGGCTCCCTGAGCAGCAATGTGTTGGCAATGGACCGGATAACAAAACACTTTGAGTGCATGAGAATAAAAGGTTGTTTAGCCATAAGTATAAAGAGATTATGAAATGAGAGCAAAAATGGAAGGAAGGCTTCCCCTCCCGCTGCCTTTTTGTTACCCTACCTTTGTTCCCATCAGTATATACAACCCAGCTCCACTAAAGAGGCTACTTCTACTTGCTTCCTTATGATTAGGCTGTCAGAAAGCCTCAGAAATTAAAGAGATCCAAGAACAAAGTTAAGAGAGGCTCCTTATGCAGGTGAATTTTGCCTGTGGTGCAGTTAAAATTTACCTCTCATCCCAAGTCGCTGCAGCTGGCATTGTCCTGAGCAACCATTATTCTCCTCAAATTCAAGGGCACTGGGAGGCTTTTTAAGCCATGGTTTTCACACCAGGACTCCGAGTGAGAACGTGTGAAACTGCAGACCTGAGCCACAGAATTACAAGAATATTTTCCATTAATTTTAAATATTTTAGTAAATTTTATTAACATATGAAAATCTAATCTTTAACTGCAAAGTTACACTTTGAAAAACTTCTTTTATTCAATGCAGGGGATTAGCTTTCATAAGAACAAAAGTCATGCCAGAGCCAAGCCAGTAGGGTCTCCTGGGCAACATTCCTGTTTGTTTGAAGTTTTTATTGATTGCTGATACAGCTTTAGTTTCCTCTGTAGTCCAGGAAAAAAGAATCTACACATTAATGAAGAGAGTAGAAAGATAAAGTCAGAAAATATAAAGCTTATATTCTACATACTCTGGTGTGCATTTCATCTTGTTACAGCAATTATGAGATTACAGGTGCTAGTCCCATTAGGATTTGAGTCACAATATAGGTAAAGTTCATAATTCATCTACTGATTATCTTCAAGTTTTGTTATCCACACATTATTATAAAAAGATGATCTGCATTGTTAAGGTCTAGCTCACCTTATGATAGAAAAAAAAATTATTAAACTGTATTTTTTTGATCATGGGTCAGTCTGCACAACAATAGGCCTGTTGCTGACAGACAGAGTGCACCTGTCTTAAAGGAGGTAAAGGATTTTTGCACAAGACTCAACAGAGATTTCTTTAAAATTTGAAGAGGGAATGGTTAACACCAAGCTCACTAGAGATAAGCCCAGGGATGGCACACTAGTGTTTGAGGGACAGTGTGCTAGTGAGTTCCTTCAGTGTGCCATTTACTGGAAGTAGGGGATGGAGATCTATGTGGCAGCAGTCACAAAGGTTACTGATATGTTAGAAACCACAGAAGTGCCTGTGAATGATCACGTAGGAATTAGGCCTTCTCCTCCAAAAGAGGTGGTGGGATCATTAGCCCAGCTGAAGTGCATCTACACCAATGCATAAGGCATGGGCAACAAACAGGAGATACTGGAAGCCATTGTGCAGCAGGAAAACTATGATGTAGTTACCATCACTGAAAAGTGTTAGGATCATTTGCACAACTGGAGTGCTACAATGGATGGTTATAAACACTTGAGAAGGGATAGACAAGGAAGGAGAGGTGGTGGAGTAGCCCTGTATGTTAAGGAGTGTTTTGATTGTCTAGAATGTAATGATGGTTACTATAGGGTTGAATGTATATGGGTGAGAATCAGAAGAAAGGTCAAACGAGGCAGATATCATGGTGGGAATCAGTTATAGAATGCCCAACTAGAATGAAGAGGATGATGAAGTATTCTCTGAGTAGCTGGGAGAAATCTCACAGTCTCTAGCCCTTGTTTTCATGGGGAGCTTAATTTACCAGATGTCTACTGGAAATACAATACAGAAGAGAGGAAACTGTCTAGGAGGTTCCTGGCGTGTGTGTGAGATAATTTCCCAATACAGCTCGTGAGTGAGCCAGCTGGGGAAGATGCTCTGCTGGCCCTGTTGTTTGCAAACAGAGAAGGACTTGTGGACAATATCACGATTGGAGGCCATATTGAGCATAGTAATCATGAAATGACAAGAGTTTATGATTCTTGGGAAAGTAAGGAGGAAGTCAACAGAACTGCTACCTTGGAATTCCAGAGGGCAAACTTTGGCCTCTTTAGGAGCGTGGTTGACAGAGTTCCTTGGGAGGCAGTCCTGAAGGGCAAAGGAGTCCAGGAACGCTGGATATTCTTCAAGAAGCAAATCTTAAAGACACAAGAGCAGAATGTCCCTGTGTGCCGAAAGATGAGTTGACAGGGAAGAGCACTAACCTGGCTTAACAGAGAGCTTTGGCTGGAAATCAGGAAAAAAGGAAACATTTCTGACCTTTGGAAGAAGAGGCAGGCAACTCAGGAGGACTACAAGGATGTTGTGTGGTTCTTATGGTAGAAAATTAGGAAGGTCAAAGCTCAACTAGAATTTAATCTGGCTACTGCCACAAAAGACAATAAAAAATATTTCTGCATGTACCTTAAGTAACAAAACAAGGGCTAAGAAGGATCTCTGTCCTTCATTGGTTTCGAGGGGAAACATAGTGACCAAAGGTGAGGAAAAGGCTGAGGTACGTCTAATGCCTTCTTTGCCTCAGTCTTTAATAGCAAGACCAGTTTGCTTCAGCCCAGCCCCCTGAGCTGGACAACAAGGATGGGGAGTGGAATGAAGTCCCCATAATCCAAGGGGAAATGGTGAGTGACCTGCTACACTGCTCAGACACAGACAAGTCTACGGGGCCGATGGGACTCACCCAATGGTACTGAGGGAACTGATAGAAGTGTTCACCAAGATACTTTCCATTGTTTATCAGCAGCCCTGGTGAATCAAGGCCTCAGGTGACTGGAGGTTAGTAAATGTGACACCATCTACAAGAAGTGGTAGAAAGAGGATCTAGAGAACTACAGGCCCGTCATACTGACCTGAGTGCCATGGAAGGTTATGGAACAGATCACAGAGCATCACATGTGTGCCATCACATGCCATGTACAGGACAACCAGATGATCAGGTCCAGTCAGAATGGCTTTTGAAAGGCAGATCATGCTTGACTTACCAATCTCCTTCTACGACAAGGTGACCCATTTAGTGCGTGAGGGAAAGGCTGTGGATGTTGCCTTATGTGGACTTTTGTAAAGCTTTTCACACCATTACCCACAGCTTTCTCCTGGAGAAACTGGCTGCTCTTGGCTTGGAAGGGCATACTTTTTGCTGTGTGAAAAACTGTCTGGAAGACCAGGCCCAAGGAATTGTATATGAAGTTAAATCCAGTTGCTGGTGTTCCCTAGGACACAGTACTAGCCTGTTCTCTGATATCTTGATCAATGAACTGGATGAGGGGATCAAGGGCATCCACAGGAAGCTCGCAAAGGACACCAAGTTGGTCAGGATTGTTGATCTGCTTGAGGGTAGAAAGGTTCTACAGAGGGATCTGGACGGGCTGGATTGCTGGACTGAGGCGAGCTCTATGAGATTCAGCAAGGCCAAGTGCTGGGTCCTGCACTTGAGTTACAACACCCCAAAACACTACAGGCTTGGGGTAGAGTGGCTGGAAAGCTGCTTGGCAAAGAAGGACCTGGGGATGTGTGTCAAAAGCTGGCTGAATATGAGCCAGGAGTGTGCCCAGGTGGCCAACAGCATCCTGGCCTATATCAGAAATAGTGTGGCCAGCAGCACAAGGGAAGTGATTGTGCCCCTGTACTTGGCACTGATGAGGCTGCATCCCAAATACCATGTCCAGTTTTGGGCCCCTCACTATAAGAAACACATTGAGATGTTGGAGTGTGTCCAAAGAAGAGCAGCAAAGCTGGTGGGAGGGTCTAGAGAATGAGTCTTATTGAGGAGCAGCTGAGGGAAGTTGGGTTGTTCAGCCTGAAAAAATGAGACTCAAGGGAAACCTTACCCCTTTATACAACTACCTGAAAGGAGCCTGTAACAAGGTGAGGGTTGGTCTCTTCTCCCAAATAATAACTGATAGGATGAGAGGAAATGGCCTCAAGCTGCACCAGGGGAGGTTTAAGTTGGACTATAGGAAACATGTCTTCACTGAAAGGGTCATGAAGCATTGGGGCGGGCTGCCCAGGGCAGTGGTGGGGACACCATCCTTGGAGGTATTTAAAAGATGTAAAGATGTGACACTCAGGGAGATGTATTAGTGTTGGACTTGGCAGTGCTGGGTTAACAGTTGGATTTGGCAATCTTAAAGGTCTTTTCCAACCTAAACAATTCCTATTCTATTCTATTCTAAAATAAACTGCTTATACAGAGAAAGACTAACCTCCCATTCTTTCAGTTTAAATCATGAGCATTTCAGATAACGTATAAAGTAGGTTTTGAACAATTTTTTTTTTCTGGGAAGAAGGATATTGCACTTCCTGCAGGGCTTTCTTTCCTTGTTTTTTTGTATAAGAAAACAATTTTATTGATAAGCTATGGTCAAATTTGAAACACCATTTTTACAAAAATGTAATGGGAAACTTTTGTTTTATTGAGAGTAAAAAAAATTTCTGAAAATTTACGTATTCTGAAAACGAAGTACATTTTCAGCACAATAAAACAAAATCTCATTCATAGTACAAACAAATCATGAGCTGACTTAGCCCAAGAAAAGAAAACAGGACTTCAGAATATGAGACATAAAAGTGATCTATTAAATCTCTGTAGGTATGATTTCTGTTTTATATACAATTGCAATTTTACATACCTCTAAAACTAACTAAAATCAAGCAAAAGCTTACAGGTAGGATGGGTTGGCTTAAAGATTATTCTTTTTAAAATTATTTTGCAGTAAACTTGGAATTTTATAGGCCAGCGACCCTTGTTCTACTCTGTAGAGGTTGTCTAGACCAGACTAATTGTTTCATTAACATACTCTGGGCATGTTACACAGAATACTACTTTGTAACATCAGATAACACACTTAAAACCAGAAAATCAGCAGCCGTCAGTCACATGGCATGGGCATGAGCAGGGAGGATCAAGAGCATTGCCCACATTGTAGTCCCTTGTGGTAGAAGAGGATTTAGTAGGTAAATTCCTAGATAATTCCATTACACACTCACCTTAAAGCTTTGGTTTCTTGATAGAGAAGATTGTTATTTAGCAGTTAAAGATGAGGAATGAGATCTGTAGGTTCTGGCTTTTATTATATCTGTTTCAGTTTACTGCATCTTCTGGTATGCCTCATTGCATCCACAACTTCCCACATTTGTGAAATCAATGAAACTGTCCAGGATTCAGCTCAAACTTCTATGAATTTGCTAACAGCTTTGCTTTGCTATAGACTTGCTAGCCAACAGCTGTGATTTCCTCAGATTTGCTGTGCCCATAAATTTACCAAAACTGGGCTTATTTAAATTTATCTAGTCGTACACTAACAGTTTTATCAGGCTGCTATACACACAAACAAGGTAGATTAGAGGACAGGGACTCTGTGGTGTTTCTTCTGTACTGGTATGAGATGTTCAAGAGGAGTATCAGAAGATGACACTGTGAGATGCATTTACCTTACAATACAGGCAAATTATTGCAGATCCTGTAAGTATACTTAACTTAGGTTTGAACTACCTGACTCAAGTACTTCAAACTGTATAGATGTAGCAACAGTATGAGTTTCATTCACTGAATAGCTGCATAAATGCAGACAAAATTAAGGCCTATGCTGTTGTGATCATCGCACCTTAAGTAATACAGAAAGGCTGTTAAAGGCAATGCTGTCATGACTTTCAGTAACACCTCTGGAAAAAACATCCAAACTTGTCAATGGATCAGAAAGAGAGACAGAATGGCAAAACTGCACCTACGCTGAAGCTTCTGATTCACTTTGAATAATCAAATCCAAAAAGAAAAGAAAAAAAAGAAAAAAAAAAATATGGAGCAGAATGGGGGGCGGGAAGAGAAACTAAATAAATTTACTTATCGTCCTAGGCTAGTATGTACTTCAATGGAATCAATGTTCTGCTATTATATTAAAACTATGGCAAGTACCTCACTCAGTGTTATACGATCAATGATGTATATATTTCATATATCCTTAATTTTAAGAAACTTATGTCAGCCTCAGCGTTACTTACCCACCATCTATATTTCTTTGATGTCCTCTCGTTTTTAGTTTTGGAAACCATTTACACAAATTATTTACATTAAACAAAACTTTGAGAAAGAACCAATCATTTCCATGTAACAAATATGTCTCACAGGATCTTAACTGTCTTTCAGGAAATTCCTCACTTGGAGTCTTTAGCCTAGATTTTTCCAGGCTTTTCAATACCACTGGAATGTATCACCAATCACAGGCAGATTCCAACTTTAGAAAAAAAGTTTTAAGGGATTATGTTTGTGTAGGAAATTTTGTTTGGATAACTTGTTCTTTAAAAGTACAGTTCTGCACAACTGAATTAACAGAGGAGACTATCTTCTCAAACACTCAACAGAAATGTAGAAGGAGCAGTGGAGATCATCAAAGCAGACATTATATTTTTTCCTTCGTATTAATATCAAGAATACTGTAGCCGGTACTTGCGAACATACCCTTACTTGTGTGACCAAGGAGGCTGATCAAGGATGCCATCTTACTGGCTCTCCTCTGGCACCCAGCTCTCTGTCCTAGAACTCAGTTCTGGTGGGGATCCACAGGTCCAAACTTGCAGACTCAAACGCCTACCATTGCCATGCAGGCAGAAACATGTGTGAAACAGTTATGTTAGATTTGCCTCCAACAACTTTCTTAACAATAGAACAGTCATTTAAGTGAAGACCTCTGAAAGAAGGAAATGATTTGATTCTTTACAAAAGTCCTGCTATTTGAAAACAATTATGTGCATGGTATTCCTGTCTAGCAGCCGTTTACCCCAAGTTTTTTTTTCTTCATTACCTCAAGTGACGGAGATTTGTGCTGAGACATTTTGTGCACTGAGTTCCAAGATGCTGGTAATACAAGTAATGTACTCAGAACATAATCCTTGTGCATTATAATGTTTCTATTTTTTCAGAATTCCACCTCAGGGGTACAAAATGTGAATATGCTTTTACAATATCTTTTCTAAGATATTGTAAAAGATAAGACTAATGTATGTCACATTTCAATTATTGGTCATGAATTTTTGCACTTTCTTTTGATTTCTGACAAACCTTAGAAACAAGGGCTGCAGAACCCTTGTGGCCAAGAGAGGCAATGGTATCCTGGGGTGCATTAAG
Organism: Baryphthengus martii; assembly: GCA_013396935.1. Classification (NCBI taxonomy): domain Eukaryota; kingdom Metazoa; phylum Chordata; class Aves; order Coraciiformes; family Momotidae; genus Baryphthengus; species Baryphthengus martii. The sequence goes on from VWZK01009216.1 coordinate 225,455, forward strand.
AAAGCAGTGTCCAGCGGGTGTAGGGAAGTTCTCCTCCCCCTCTATTCTGCCGTGGTGAGACCACACCTGGAATACTGTATCCAGTTTTGGGCTCCCCAGTTCAAGAGAGACAGAAATCTACTGGAGAGAGTCCAATGGAGAGCTAGGAGGATGATTAAGGTACTTGAACATCTCTCCTATGAGGAAAGACTGAGAGAACTGGGACTGTTTAGTCTGGAGAAGAGAAGGCTGAGAGGGGATCTTATTAATGTCTATAAATACCTAAGGAGTAGGTGTCGGGTGGATGGAGTCAGCCTCTTTTCTGTGATGCTCAGTAATAGGAAAAGGAATATCGGGTATAATCTAGAACATAGATTCCACCTCAACATAAGGAGAAACTTCTTTCCTGTGGGGATGACAGAGCCCTGGAACAGGCTGCCCAGAGAGGTTGTGAAGTCTCCTTCTCTGGAGACTTTCCAAACCTGCCTGGATGTATTCCTATGTGGCGTACTGTAGGTGATCCCGCTTTGGCAGGGGGTTGGACTAGATGATATCTAGAGGTCCCTTCCAATCTCTGTCTATGATTCCATGATTCTAGAGAAATCTTGGTAGATTTCTACTAGGGCTCCAGTTACTGAGTGCTACAGAAAGCAGCAGTTACCTTTCACATGACAAGGTTTCACAAAATGGCAATAGTAAAGGAAAATCACTTGTTCTGGTTCCACAAACAGGCAGGGAAGATACATCAACCCTCCACCCTTCAAATGTTTCTCAAAAAATGACCCTAATCTAAGAGGGGTTTTCAATTATATGCAACATTTGAAAAAATAAATAGAAGGTTCAGGAAGAAAAATGTTTCTTCAGGATTCTGTTTTCTTACAGACAATATAGAAAAGATTTATTTTAAGACAGACTGACCGTCACATTCCTATTCACAGCCTCTATCCACAAAACTGAAGACATGTTTTATCTTCTTACATCACACAGAGATTAAAACTTGACTTTAAACTGACTGAAAAGAGATGCTGCTGTGCATGTGAGAGTGAAGTGCTGTTACCAGTCCATACTTCGTACTTCAAGTTCTTTCCTAAAGATCAGATTGTTCTATAGCAACGGGTGTCCAAAAGTAGTCTTAACATAGGAAGACAGAAGATGAATTATACTGCAGACTATTTGTATTACAGTTTTATTTTACAGCATCCTATACATAAAGTTTAAGAACAACTGTTTTTAGAAATTATATTTTTACATTGTTTTATCTATTCTGTATATTTGGGTTTGGGATAAGTTAGTGAAAATAAAGGAGATTTTAATCTTCTGCATTGCCTCAATAGTATAAAATACTAAGACAGATAAATTTACTAATTCTGACATTTTAAAGGCTTGTGGTTTTAAAAGTAGGTCATGTAAGGCACAGAAAATGCCCTTCAGCAATTTAGTTTGAACAATGCCAGAACTTTTCTTCTTTTGGTATAAATAGCTTGAAATAATTCTACTTAATGATATAATTTTTTAATTCTAGCTTTTATTTCAAATCTTAAGACATTGATGTCTGCTTCCCATCTATATTTGGGAATAGTTTCATGCAATCATATGGTGTTTTCAGTGTGGCCATTCATCATACTCAGATGTGTGAAGTTAAAATTGAAAGAGGAAGTGAAAAACATATGTCAGAGAAATGAAAGAGAACTTTGACAAAAACATTACTGTAGGTAAAACTTTTAATGGCATTAATAATCTGTGTGTTCTTTGGTTTTTTTTTTTCCCTATTATTGATATTTGAATTTGCTTACCTTAGATTAAATATTCTTTCTCATAATGTGGTATAAAAATGCAGGCATATAGAAATTGAAACTAAAAGCCACCACCTTAAGTTGGAAAAATTGCAAGAATTTCAACAATTTTTTCTGTGTCACTTTAGATTTTTACCAATAGCTCAAGTGAAGACTTTCAGTCACTTGAAAAATACTGTATTGCGTATAAATTTCCACATCAAAGGAATAACTGTTGGAGCTTTGGAATTTTCCTCAGTGGAGCCAGGATTTTAGCCCATATCTCATAACTGTCTATGGCAGAATAGGAAAATGATACTGCAGTACTACATCATTTGTGAGACTTACACAAAATTATCTATTACCCCTATTTATTTTTTAAATCTGTTTATTAATTCTCTATGTAACAGAAGAACTTCTGGGGGAGGGATTCTTATGACAATAGATTTTAACTGGAAAGCACTGCTTCTCTCTCTCATTCCATCTGACATTGGCACTTTCACTTTGCAATGAACTGTTTTAAAAATAAACTAGCCCATTAACTTTTTTTTTCCTGCTGATACCCAATCCCTTGATTTTACTGTAATGACTAAATACTGTAGTTGGGATGGAAAGCGTATCACTATGATTTTTAGACAGAATAGTAAGCTATGAGCATGACAACCTGAAGAAGGGCTGAGATTTGAAAACTAATGCAATTACCTTTTACCCTTCTGTTGAATATAATGACAAGTTTTGTAACAGCCCTATCTAAACAACTAATCATCCATATATCATTTACGTGGAATATAATTGTAGATGAGACTTTAAATAAACCTTTGATAAGTTCTACAGATATTAATATCATATAAGGTGTTCCTGAAAATGAGCTGATTTCTGCAAGTTTATGAACTGTCTGGCATATATATTGGTTTGGATAAAGAAAAGGAAATCTAGGGAGTTATTGCAAACAGGTGTGTGCAGATGACATACACTTCTTTCCTCTCCACTTCTCTGTCTCCCATTCTCTCTCTTCGTCTTTAATGCTGTTATGATCAGTTACCTCTCTGTGATTATCCAGCAAATACTTTCCTCTATCCACTTCTTTATTAACATCTGCTTCTTAAAACAGTCTTCTCTTTCCTCAGTCATCAGTATATCCCAAAGCACATTATCCATTCTATTAATGAACATTGCTGTTTGTAACTTTGCATGGCTTGGACTCTGCTCACCATGCATATGCTACCTTTAAATACCCAGACTTGCTGAGTACAACATGAATACAGATAAACAAAATTAACAATGAGCATAAATATTTGCAGCATCAGAACTCAAAATTTCTAACATTCAAATATATAAACGAGCAGCTGTTTCACATAACTGTGCATATCCTTCTGCTTCAAAATTAAAACTTTCTGGAATAATCATAAGGGTGTTGATTATGTGTTTAAATACACATGAAGCTGGCAGTCAAACTTGAGTAAAGCTAGGTTAAGACAATGTGCAACATTGTCCAATGTCAATATAGATATGCAGGTTTTTTTAACTGATGATTGTAATCCCATCTAAATCTTTGCTTTAAAAAGAATTTAGATCAAATAATTCTAGTCTCTTTTCTATGTGGCGAGTCAATAATTCACCTTTAATCTAACAACTAGAGAATGTTCTCCAGGTCCTCATGTGAAAGTCTACATGGTTCCGATTTTCAGAACAAATTATCGTAAATACTTCTGTCTTTCAAATTTAAGAATCTATCAAGGTAAGTCAAGCACAGACATCACCACATTCCAAACATCCTGTATACCCTAACATTACCATCTCCAGAGATTTGCTCAGTTAAACATTATGAAGGGCTTCTATTACCTCTGAAATCTGATAGATGACTCAGCTGTGCTGTATCCTTATTATCAAAAATGCTGTCACTTGAAATTATGAAATAATTTTTGCAGCTGCAGAAAAAGTTTTAAATATACATATTTAAGGTCTCTAAGTGGATTTCAATTGCAGATGTCAAACACTTCAGGATTCAGGTTGAACCTGTTCTTATTACCCTTACACTTAGCAGTTAACAATATTTAAATTAAACACTTTAATTTCTTATTGTTGCAACTTTATCTTATTCTAACACCTAGAAGCTAAAGCAAACTAACATTTTTGATAACTACTTACAAATATCAACACATCTGGGCAAATCTGAATTTTAGAAAGTGCATAATTTCTCATTTCTATTTCATAAAGCATTTGAGTTAATCTCCAGGAAGCATTGACATTCTCTTAGTCAGTGAACAAGTACTTTGGTAAAACATGAATTTTCAATCTAGCACAAGAATTTCAAGTTATTTACACATGGAGTATTTCAGTTGCAACCTGAGAGTGGCTTTGAAAAAAACTAATTTTCATGCCAAAGACAACTCAAAAGCATTCTAAGTAAGTACCTCTAATATCAACAGGGTGAATGAGTTAATGTAGTTTAACCTTCTTTTTAGCATCCTGAAAGAAAATTACAAAAAGTGGGAAAATTATTTAAGTGCAAGCACAATTCAGATAATATGTGCTATTTTCCTATATTCTATGACAAAAAAAAACCCTACAAACAAAAAAAAAAAAACAAAAAACCCAACATTTTGAAAGGCCTGCCAACAATTTTACCAAAAACCTTCAGTTGTCTTTAGCTATTTTCTCTAGTGGCCTTTATTTAAATTATCACTAAATAAATGTTCTACATGGTATGGCATTACCTGTTATTACATAAGCAACCGGGTATGCTTAGCAAGATATCTTCAAATAACATTACCAAACAGTTAATCTACTCATCATCTTCCAAACAAAAAAATCATAGCTTTTGAACTTGTTAGATTACAGATCTGAACCTGCAAATATCCTTGTTTAAACACACACAGTTCCCCTGACTTCACTACTGGACTACTTCTGTGCTAAAAGTCATTACGGATTGTCCTCGTTTGAGTTAGAACAGAAATAATTTTATTCAGTGATTTTACTTTTCAGTTAAGTCTCTTCTAAGTGACTACACTTTCTGAAGTTAACTGTGTATTTTTCCAGACAGTGTCTGCTTGTAGAAGTGATAATGTTTGCAGTTACTACCAAGGACTGGTGTGCAGAAAAGCTCTTGCTTATACTTGGGCCTATGGAGACCAAGGTCACTGCTAAATCTTCTGGATCCAGACTCATGTTATTCAGCATTTTGTGGCAAACTGTAATATTCATTACGCTGAGAACTTTGTTCATGTTGAATGAAATAGTCATAAGGAAACTTCTGCACTGGATACCTAAAGTTCTAAAAAACCAGGCCCCTCTCCTTTTAACATGACTCAAACTTTTAGATAACATGACTGCATTTTTTCTGTTGTCACATGATCTACACAGCCACATCCCTGAAATCCTCTCTGCTGACTATACTATTAGTCTGTATTCTTCTTCTTGGCAATTCAGGACACGGGCCAGATGAACATCAACTGCAGTGGTGACTACAGGAGTAGTTCTCATCCATGAAGCAATGCCTGCAGATGTTAAGAAAGTAGGAGAACTGGGCTGTCAGCTCCCTGCCATCTTGGGGCTTCAATCTTCCTCTTGCCCCCCTTCAGTAAGTGCTCCAGCCCCATGCTCAAGTCATCTGTGTGAGCTGTTTGGCAGTCAGGACCAAAATAGTCAAAAAAAGCAAAAGCAGCAGAAGGGTGGCATCAGCCTAATTGTTTGCAAATGGAAGGTAGGCCTAACAGTGGGAAGGACAGACCCTTAAAAAGCAACTAGGTAACTTATAAGCAAATGTAGATAGGCTAAAAAATAATCATTATAAACATCCAGGTAAGAATGCAAGGGAAGTAAAATTGTTCAGATTGTGTATTACATACTCACAGCAGGAACAGTCCCTAAACTACTGATGCTGAAACATATGGGGAGGAGATGGCAGAAGGAAAACAGATGAGAGATCTCCATGACTTTGTACTCTCCACTCAAGTGACCATAGGAGCCTCAAGATTCTGTGACCGTAGCAAGAACTAACAATATAGGTTTAAAGAGTTAAATTAGTAATTTAGGTGTCATTTGCATAAATACAGTTATTGTTAAATGCCAAATAAATAATCCTTTAAAATATTTTACAGTCTTCCAGAAAATTAAGTATACTTCCTACAAGAGAAAAAAAAATGTGCCTCATTTGACAGTAGTCAAGTGATGCAGCACCTACAATCTTTGTTATTTAGAAATTAACAAATAATCCTTACTGATGTAGACATCAAATAGAGCTATGGCTTTACCCATATTTTACAAGTTAGTACCATCTGCGAGGGTTTATAACATGGGCAGAAATTGTTTAGTGAGGGCCAGATGCTGAAGGTAAAAATCGTATCAGATCCTGACTTCTCTTACTCTACACACTTAATTTGCACTCAAAAAAATGAGTAGCTTTATTAAAGTCTCTATCCAATACAGGTACGATGCACAGTCTCAGGTCAATGGCATCTCACGATATTCTGGTTTCAATTCTTTTTTTGGCTACTTTGTCTATAACATGCATCAATAGTTTATAAACAGCTAAAGCTTTTATTCTCTTCTGTGGAATCTGAGTTTTTTCTACCTGATTTTAAGCAAGCTTAGTGACTTCTTCACAGAACTATGTATAGAATTTCTCAGTTTCATTTGTTTTGAATTTAATTTGTTTAAGCAAGGCATTTAGAAATATATATGCATATGTACATATCATCTATTAGAGTAATCCCATTTGGCTTCTTTGACCTGAAGAAAAAATTTCAAGCAGGCTTCAGAATTCGTGGCAATAGGTTTTTTCTGTAAAGGAATATGTTAAAATGAGTAGCTTCAGGATCTGAGTTAAACAGAAAAGGTATGATAACCCACATCGTTCTAATAGCTTCAGGTCTTACATCCTGAAGAAAACCACAGAGCAGTCCCTTTCAACTGAAGCTCTCCTAGATACCATATGTGATCAGGTGCAGGAATCATTTAGGAAGAAGAGGAAGTTGTCTCCTTTTCTCTTCCCACACTGTCTAAATATTCCATCTCTCTTCAGATAAAACAAAACATTACGTTTCCATGAAGTCTTTGCGAAGACATGGTTTTACTCTTATTATTTCTAAGTATTTCACACACAGTCCTGAGGCACTATATAGAGACCCAGACATCCTCTGAAAACAAACTGCTCATGGAAGGATGACAGAAAGTTGCCCATGGCCTAGAACAAATTTCCTCACCTTGATGCCTGGGATCTCTCTGATTCCCAAAGGTGTTTGCAATAAAGATGCCTATTTTTCTATGCCCTGAAAGAGGTAGGCAAAGAAAAGTAATGACCAATGTTTCCTCAGATCACTTAACACTAAGATTTAACTATACACAGAAAGAAAGAAGAGACAGACTGAGTAAGCAGGAAATTATCTTTGCATATTAATCAGAATAGTTAGAGTGGAATATACAGTCCTCAAAACAGAAAGTAATTAAGTAAATATGATTACATTCTTAGCTGACAAACAAGGAGAGAATGAAGTCTTCCAAACCTATCAGCAGGAGTGGCTTAAAAGAAAAATTAACTTTCTGTCTGACAGATCTCATAATCTGTGGATCACAAGTGCAGGTTACTCAACAGTCTTAAAGGTGACAATGTAAAGCATTCAGCTCAGAGCCATGGCATATTAAAAACTCTCTCATTTGAGTAGAAGCATCAAGAAAGGCAAGGTCTGAGTTTAGCAAGCACTGGACATAGAAGAAAACAGAGTCCTAGCACTGAAATATAACTGAGGGGGGCAGTGGCCTGATGAGAGGCAGTGATGGACTGGGAAGAAGGCCCACTTCTCAAGATAGTGGACTGGACCACAAGCTTGAAAATAAGATATATAAGATATATAGCAAAAGTAACTTTGAGATATGACAAGCAAATTAGTAATTATTCAGGCATAGATATAATAACTGAATCCATAAAGTTAGTAAAATTGTGTAAATTCACTTACAGAAAAGCACAAAGGAAAACTCAGTCTCACAGCACAGAAATAAGATTCCTCTGGAATGCCGAGAAAAATTCAAATCCAAAAGACTTAATATAAAACAGGACTATAAATTAACACTTCTCATAGAAATGTAATGATAGTACTAATCATTACAGTTTCATTTAACTGTTTAATTTTGTTACATTAGGGGATAACCTTGTGTTTCAGTAAGCATAATGCTGGAACACTCATGGTGTTCCCAGGAGCTTTAAAATTTTGGGTTCAGCTTTTTTTAAATCATCCTTTAAAAATCTTTTTAAAGCAACAAAAAGAATTGTAACTGTTGTTATTACAGGAATATTGCACAACATGTATCACTGTATATTCATATCATATGAATTACAACTTTATTTTATCACCTGCCAAGACACAAGGCACCTCAGGAAATGTATATTGATAAAGTAGATTACCTTGGCCCTAACTCTGCCTCAACCACATACTCCTTGGTCCTGCCTTGAACTTTATTTTTAATTATTATTAATATGTGTGGAACATGCATAGTACAGTTATTCCCTGCAATGCAAGCCTAGGCCTCCCATGGAGTTCAATGGAAGCTGCATGCATATGTCAGAGGATAGAAATTGGCTCAATATGTTTAATAAAAAATAATTTCTTCTGTCCTCTGCCTCCAGGCAGATTCCCATTTGTAACCCTAGTATCATTCATAATTAATAATGCACACGTGATAAAAATGAAAACTCTTTCTCCCTATCATGTCTCTGCACTCGTTAATAAATATTTTTGTAATTAAAATCTTCTCCCCTGCCTTCTATTTGCCAGTAGTCAATTCTCAACATTGATCCCACTCTTATGAGCCATAACAAATACATCTAAAGTTAAAATAATCTTCTCTAGCTGTAAAAGTCCTTTGCCATCAGGGTTTTTGTCTTCAGTTCCTGGAAATATTTTGGCAGTAGATATGACTCCTCCTCGATGTATCTTTCAATCTGAATTCTAATCCTCTGAGCTGACTTTAAAAGGCTGCTTTAAATCACGAACAACCCAGAGCACTCAGGAGGTCAAGAATTTCTTTGCCACTTGCAGCTTGATCCCTCAGATGAGCAGTGTACAAGAGCAAAGTAACCAGGGTAAGAGGCAAACTGGTAAAAAAATGGGTAAGATCATGATTTTCATGAAAACCTATGTACTTGCTCCATTGCAAATTGCTTGCATGAGCTCATGGCTTTTCAGCTGAAAACCAATTTTTGCTTGGCAGATTCCCCTCTCCCAGGCCATTTCTAACAGGTAAACTGTCAGTGCTATTCTTTCCTGAAGTCACCATTAGTAACTTGAATGTCGCTAAAGCAGAATCCTTGAATTTCTATTACTTCTAAGGCATATGCAGAAAAGTAGAGAGAGATTGCTACCCTTATAAAACTACAGAAAATGCAACAATTTTATTTTGTCAAGTGACTGGACTACCCAAGTGCAAATGGAAGTTGTACATTCATTTTCATTCTGGCAAGAATCACAAACCATGAATTAATGGCCTCCTCAGAGGCACAAAGTTAAAATAAGAACTTTGCAGATACAGTGCCCTACACAGGTGTGAGGAGGAGGAATGCTGATCAGTGGAACCCAGGGACCAATAAACAGTTACTAAATTTACCACAGTCAAGAGAACGAAGACTATGCAAATAAATCAATGACATCATTTCCATTCCATGTCATCCCAGAAATGCTCAACACTCATCGGTTTTTAATCAAAAAGTGAATTAAAGGAGAGGTGGGAGAAGACTCCTTTAGTACATTAGAAAGGTCTAATGTAACTCAATTGCGCTAGGTCTCAAGAAGTGTGTTCCATGATATTAAAAAAAAAAAGCCTTGTGTTAAAGCTCAGATTGTGCTGATACTCAAAAGTGCTTATATTTAGTTGGAATAAAAGCTACTCATGACAATGACAGAAAGAGATGTATTTGTTTTGGAAGAATAGCCTGTCTCCATAGACCTACTCAGGTCCGGGAAGGATAGGCCCTAAAGAATGCCTGGTTTGCCGTGTAAAGTTTCTCTTAAATGATTGTTTGAATATGTTATAGAATCATAGCATCATGGAATTATTTAGGTTGGAGAAGACCTTTCAGATCATCAAGTTCAACCATATGTTTTGTTGCAAATGGCCTTTTGACCACTGATCACCAGTCTTCTATTCTGTATAAGATTTGTTCTGTAGGAGAATTTTAAAAATGCACAGATTTTCTGAGCCTTGCTTCTTACATAGGATTCTGCATACCCATCTGCCTCCTTTACTACCCAATATATCAGAGTCAACTGTAAAAGGAAAAGTTAAGAAACTAGTTCAAAAGAACAGCATTCATGGGCATTTTGAGTGTCTCAAAGTAATTTAATTGAGCTCAGAATTTGGATTAGTGTACTAAGTGCAGCATGCTTGGAAGGGTTCCTACTGGCTGTCACATAGCATATAGCTGTTCTAAGATGAAACCTGCAACCATTAAAATGCATTTTTAGTGCTTGAACTTTTAAAAATTAATATTAATAATAATGATCATATAAAGTAGCAAAGGAAAAGAAAATTATTTTCTAAAAAATGAGACCTATTATATAATCTCCTTTTGCCTAAGGAGAAAGTTACTTTTATCTTCTTTTTAGTATCAATATGAAGCATTCCAGTAATGTTTAGTGCAGACAGCTATTTCAAACTAAAGAGGACAAGTCACTAAGCAATCTCCAAATTTACAACACAATCTCCAAGGAAAGACTCCTCTCATATCAAATGCAACATTTGGTTCAAGTTCCAAGAAGCTGAAATTTTATTATTGCATTCTTTAAAAACTACATGAGCCTTGTAACAATTAGAACTGATTACAATCAAGTTCAAGGTAGGTGACTTTTTCTATGACCTCCCCTGAAGTCTTTGGATGTCCTTTGTCTTACATTGGTTCTCTTCCATATGCTTGCCCTGGACTTTGCATCAGGCTGACATTTAGGGTCAGACCAGGCTTAATGTTTTCATGGCTTAGAGTTTTGTGGGTTCGTTGTTTTTTTTGTTTTGTTTTCATGGGTCATTTTGCCACTGCATGCTCCTAGATAAAGTGCCTTATTTTATGGTGGTGTGGGAAATACATACCCATCATACGTGGTAGGCTATCCAACAAACATTTTATGCAATAATATTAGTTGTAATACATATCTTACTCAAAGTCAGTCTGTTGATAAGGCATTGAACCATCAATAGTTAGCAGTTTTAGTTTGTTATTCCAGCCTTAGCAATTGGATTTCCTAAAAAGCATCCTCTGCCTTTAAATAAAAGTGTAAGTGCACTCTTAAGGGATATTTTAAACTACAGGAATGTCCATTTAATTTTAAAAGACTTGAGTGGGTATTTATACACTCACCATTTCCACTCTGTCATTTAAGAGTCCCCCACCATTAAGAGAAGGGGACACCTGTTGGAAATAAAAATCAAGGACAAAAATAACCATTGGTGGTTTCTGCTAAATTGTTGCTTGCAACTGCGGGAATCTAACTCATGAACATTTAATCCCTACAGTGCATCTTCTTTATGTTGCAACACTGATGTCTGCAAGGTTATTCTTCTTGGTCTACTGCAAAGTGCTCTGATTTGGAATCCTTTTAGGGAGAAACTTTTCAGTGCATTAAGTAATGAGCTCTCATTTAAAGTACCGGAAAAAAAGGCACACTTCCTAACCACCACACTCATCTGTTTTCTGTAAGACTGACACCTAAAATTTTGCTTTTGCATTCTAGTGTTACGTTTGTAATGGTATTAGTTCAAGTTCTATATATAAGCAGAAAGTATTATTTCAGTGAAGTAATTCCTTATATAATGGAAAACAGATAGATAGATAGATAGATAGATAGATAGATAGATAGATAGATAGATAGATAGATAAAGTAAGGAGGATATATGCAATGTAAAGAAGAACAGTATCAAGGTACATGTAGATCCAAAGAAAACCAGTGTACAACACGTGATCACTGGCTCTGAAATAATAAAGAAAATATGTGAATTATACTGGTAAGGACAATAACACATTAGTAAACATGTAACAAAAAAAGTACATGATTTTGTTGGCAATTAAAACTATTCCATAAACAGTTCACATATTCTCATTTCCTGTAAGACTTCTACTGCATATCACACATCACTGTTGATGGATTTTCAAGTAATGGAATAACAAAACTCTTGTCATTCAAGCCTCAATTTACTAAGTACTTAGCTTACACAGTGACTAGGAACATCCACAAATTTAAATCTGAACTCGAGCTGAAGCACCATATGAGTTAGCCTTCATCAGAAAAGAAACAGAACAGGGAAGGATAAAAAATTGCGTGGGGAAATTAAAAATGTTTGAAGATATTTTTACATACTTTATACAAAGCAGACATCAACTTTAGAGCTCTTGATTTGCTTGCTTCTTCAGTAACCCTTTCATGATCAGGTGCAAGATTAGAAGTGAACACTGTGAAAGTGAAAGTTAGTGATAGGATGTTATTCTATTTAAGATAACGTGTTCTCAGCTTATTGGAGTTCATTATATTGTGTCCTGAATTAATAGAGTTCACTGAAGTAATCAAAAAGAAAGTAATGAGATTTATCTTATTTTTCCCCGAAGTGTACTTAATGTTTCATAAAGGACAATAGGCTAAATCTAAAATATAATGAAGTATCATAGATCTTGAATAGAACTGAGATGCCGGTGTCCAAAATTCAGATCTCGACAGTATGCTTCACAAAGCCTCACAAATCCATATTTGACCTCCATCAGCTTGAAATCCTTGGGACCTGTTTGATGTATCAGCCTAACCAGACCCCAGCAGGGCACTTCTCCAGACCAGAAGATCAACCAGGTGAGTACCTTCAAAACACTCCCAACACTTACATCTCCCACCAGAGCAGGCCTCCCTGTGCAGTCTTCAACTTCTCAATTACAGTTAGTAGAAAATGCGACAGATTGGGATGTCCTGCCTGTTACATACAGCAAAGAATGTTGCACTCCCAAAACGAGACATTAGACCCCTACTTCGCCCTCCGTATGGGGGAGATTTCAACCTTTGCCACCTGCTCTCCGAGACAACATCCCTGCAGGGGACTCTGGGAGACAGCGAGGGATTCAGCATGCTGGCCCCAGCTCTAGGACGGTTCATGTATTTTGGTTTGAATAAATTACAGCCACAGTTGATTTCACAGCTTGTTTTGGAGGGTTTGTATTAGCATACATATTTTTATGTATTTATAAATATGTACATGCAACACTTGTTACATATGAGAGAGAGAAGAAAAAAGACTGAGAAGTGACCTTTTTTTTTGGAGGGATTAGAAAGACATCTTAGTGAACAGTTTAAAAATCATTTGAAGAAAACCCAAAGAATTAAGGATTTCTTCCACCACTGTAAACAGTACTTACACACCAGCTCTAAAGATGTGGTTCTCATTAGTTCCAGTAAATTACATGGTGAAGAAAACAAAAAACAAAAACAAAACCACATCAAACATAGGAGTGATTTAAACCAGTGACACCAAATATGCACTGAGTCAGTACAATCCTAACATTAATGAAAGTGTTGCAAGTGGCTGTTGTTAACACTATAGGAAGAGTTCAATTTTCATTCTGCTTATGTTTTCTCATGCCTAATGATGCAAAGGCTTTTCAAGTACAAACCACTTCAAAATACTTTTACATAGACACAGTTATATTAAAACCTCTGAGGGTACCTAAAAAATCATATCCCAAACCCTTTTTTTCAAGTTAATTTTATTCTTTATTCAACAAGTTTCAATTTAAAACCCAAAAGGGAGTAGCTTCTCTACACTGAGCAGATTCCCGTTTACTCTTATCCAGAGTATACACCTGGAACATATCACTCACTCCTGTTTTTTTTTGTTGCTGTACTGCACTGCAGGATGAACAACTGACACTTAGATAACACAAGCCACAACGGGAGAATTAGCTAGGATATAAACTTGTGTGCGACTTTTAATTCAACTTTGAAAAGAGATCATTGCTGGGAAGTATTAAAACTGTGAGACAATTTCAATTTAACAAGTAAGTTTGAATGGTACATATAGGGCTTTTTTTTTTTTTTTTTTTTCCCAGCAATGCTTCAGTAGAGTAAGTTCTCTGAATAATTTTCATAATATTTTTAAAAGATATATGGAACAGTGGTACTACACAATGGAAGAGGAATTATAGTTATCGTTTCGGAAAAAAATGTGTTGAAAGACCTAGGACTGATGCAGTTGACAGCCTTGGAGGTTGTCTCCTTATTACTACCATCTGTGTGAACTTCAGTATCCATTACAAAGACAAAAAAGCAGGAGTGCTTTCTTGCATACGTGACCCCATTTACGTGCAGACCTTCAATATCTGCAGCAGAGACTGGAAGTGTGTTCATTCTCCACTAAACATAGTGCGAGATTCCAATGTTCAGATAACAGTTCTGTTTATCAGCTTGTAAACAAAATTCAGTGATAAAACTGTGCTTTTCTTCCTTTCCATAAGTCTTTCCCCTGGATTTTTTTTTCCTACTGACTGTCATGATGCTGATGAAAAACAATCTCTTTGCCTTTTTGAACCTGATGTCTCTTACGACAGCAATCTTTTATAAAACCTAAGAGAGCAGTAGAATACTGGTTTAATTGCTTTTGGGGTTGTTTGGTTTGTTTTGCTTTGTTTTTAAATAAAACCCAGTTGTGCTAGTTGAAAGTAAGTGAAGAAAAACTGTTGCATCTACTATGTGAAACAGTTGGCTTACAGATAGGCTTGGAAGCATCCTGAATTATTTCAGGGAAGTTAAGTGGACTGTAACCAACTGCAATTTAGTATCTAAAGGAAAACTGCTGATACTGGATTTTTAGATTCCCTTAAGTTTGTAAGAATATGACATCATTCAAAGACTTACTGGGATGATTGTTGAGTCGTAGTTTTTCTACACCTTTCAAACTAGAATGAAGTAGAGAATATTTAAGGGGGTATAGCATAAGGCATGACCAAATGTCCTTGCTGGTGCTGAAAATGTGATTTTTTTATTTTTTTTTTTCTCATAACTTTCAAAATCTTAGATTCCACTGTGCATAATTTAATCTTACAAGATACACCTTTGATAGAACAGAAAATAGCCAAGCAAAGGCTAGAACAATGAGTGACTGAGAGGGCTGCTTTTCACAGTAGCACATTTTTTTGTTGTTCTACTACAGTGTTACCGGTTGTTTCTGTCTTTCCCATTATACTCTGTTATAAACAATCCTCAAAAAAGAGCTGATTAAAAGATTTTTTAAAATAGTGAAATATCGGTATCCCTAGAGAGCTACACAAAGACTACTGAAATGGGGGTAGCAGGGGTGGGGGAAGGACAGTTATTTTTGTTTGATTTCCATTCCCAGCTAGAAAAGAGTTCACAACAAGCATCCTCCATTGCAGAGCAGTCTCCCATTACAAAGTACAGTCCCTAATGGGGCATAATTGTTGCCTGTCACATTCAAATAATTTTTTTCCAACAGCAAATCTCACTGGATGCTTCACATGAAGGGAGAAGCAATGTCCCATCATAGATATGTCTCAGAACATTACCACAGAAAAGTGAATAGTCCTGTTGGTTAATATGCATTATGCATCAGCCCAAAACCAAAATCTGTACTATTTTCCTGTCTTGTACAATGGTCCCTCCAGGTGAATTTTGAAAAGCATACCAAACAGCATAGTTATGTTTTATTTTCCTTCCATGTCTCTAGAATATGTTTCCATTTGCAGCATTCTTTCTACACTGGGATATATGTTGTGTATCTAAACAGACAGACTAATTAAGGGCATGACAGTCCATTTTTCTAAAGATATTCCCAGGCAGACAGCATGTGAAGAGACAGTAATCAGGACATGACTATATGGTGCATCATAAGAAAATTCTAGTTTTAAAGATAGTGATAAAAAACACTAGTAAAGACAGTGTTATTAGATTCTCCAACTCAGATGTGATCACATACCTACATCTATATGTGCATATTTTATTTTAACATGACCATTGACTTTGGTGAAAAATTGATGAAGAAAATCTATCTATCTATAACACATGTTCAAAGAAATCTAGACAAGTCACAGTTCCACTGCAATTGCAGTGGCTTAGGTGAAGTTAGTTACAGGTGACCATAACCAAAGACACATGTACTTCCTAAACAAGGTGCTGGATCTACTTTAGTAACATAAGTCCATATAGAATAAATGGTTTCCTTTGATTTCTAAAATCAATAGGGACATTAATGAACACCAATTACCACTGCAGAGAACAAGGACCACCTAATTTTTGTTTTTATAAACATTGCATTAGCCTCAGAAATGAATATAAAGTACCAGTAAAATATCTCTGTAAGAAAGGAGATGTACTTTGAACCACACCTCAGTTTCATCACTCAAAAATACATGCTTTGAAAAATTGTATATTTTTTATTAAATGTTTGCATTCATAGATTCCAGAAGAGATTTAAGAAAACATGAAAACCAGATGACAGATGATGTCTACTTGGAAGAACAGAATTCTAAATTTGCCAGATAACTTTGTACTTATCTAGTGTTCTATAGGTGGATTTGCTTGGCCAACCTAAGCACATATGAAGTAGGAAAAATGAGACCCAAAGAAGTTATACAAGCCTGTTAATGAAAAGAAAAAAAGTCTGTGATCCAAAGACTAAACCAGGAATAGACGCAAGAGAATGCTGTCAGAGCTGATGAGAGCCAAGAAGAATAAGGAACTGTATACTTACAGCTTTATACCATACATTTAAAAAATGTTCATAACTTCATACATACACTTCAGATTATGTCACCCTTACAAGAAATTTACTAAGGTGCAACAGAACTGTAACTGAAAACAAAATTATGATTCCTAGATATACAGTCTCTTTAAAATCCCTAGGCACTCTGAAATTGTTGCAACTATTTCAAAGACTGGCTAGAGAAGAACAGGAAAAGAATGACAATTTACATGTCTATATTATATTTTTAATTGGAGTAGCTATACAAATCCAACTACCAGCCTTTATCTGATTCCTGGAACAAGCCTTTTGTTAGAGGTAATATTGGCTGCCACTGAGTGTTTCTTTCTCTCAAAGTAGCACATGACATTAAGTCTAAACCGTAGGCATTTATTTGAAGTGTCTCTGGATCTTCAAAAGTCAAGTCCAGTGAATGACTGTGAAAAGTATTTTATATAGCCTGAGATCTACTGTCCAGTATCCTACAGTTATGTCTATTTTGTGTTTGGTTTTATGTTCTTATAATTTCTGATTTTACTTTTTTTTCCTGTATGTAAAATTCTAAACTTTCATTCCCCAGGACCACACAACAATTTTTAACAGTAATTTGCCATGATAACTATTTTGACTAAAACACTCTTAGAACAGGTGCTAGAATCTGTTTAATAGTGAAATAAGTCCCACCAAGGAAACAGAGTCCTACCCTGCATTCATAGTTTTATTTTTTGAAATTTCCTTCTGGTAACTCTTATCTCATTACTATGCATCAGAAGGCTATGATGAATCTCAGCCTTTGTCTGAATTAAGGAAAAAAAAAAAAAAAGTCTTCTTTTTGAAGCAATGAATGTTCAGGATGTGCTCGAAGTCTAGCAGAGTAATCATGCTTTCATGCTGTTTCATTAACATTGAATAACGGTGAAAAAATGTCCAGAAATGTACATTTCATTAATAGGTGTGGTGATCTCTGGGAGGAAAAATGACAGAACAAAGACATTTCCAGTTCTTCAAATCAGTGTAACAGAAGCAGATGGAACCATGTCCTACCTCTGATGAAACTATTATCTCTATCATCAGGGCATTTCAGGACAGTTGCATAGTGGAATATTATTATTCTGGCATATCTGATGAGGTGTTTACAAGCAGAAATTAGAAGTGCCTTGCATTGCTGTGCTTACCTCAAGCACTTACACAGATCTAGTAACATACATTTAGCAAGCGCTTGTCCATGAGTTATGGGAAACTCTGATCTCATCTTGTGGTGGGAAGCTCACCAGATATCCAAGATAAAAGCTAGAATAATTACAGGAGGCTTTGTTAATGGCATTCTCTGTGAACCCTGCGGAAATAATGGACAGCCACAAGAGAGTTAACACAGATCCTTGGAAAGCATCACAGACATCAAGGTTTGTAACTAAACAACTTTTTCTGCTAAAAAGAGTAAGTTCAAATCAAACTTTCTCCCCCTTTGAAGAAGGTAAGTGGGTCTTTTACTTATCTGACTGCTTGGTCAAGGGGAAATCAGAAAATCTTGAATTCTGAAAGTCCCCTTAGAGAGTCCAGCTATCAAAATCTCTTCTCCTTCTTGTAAATGTAGTTCAAGGCGTTTTTTTAAAAAGGATATTTTATAGACAATTTGGACCTAATTCTAGATATTAGACTGAGGATTATGTCTCCCCAGAGATTCCTCCCACAAGCTCTTAAACGAGTCTTAGAAAGTGTACAAGATTCATATTGGCATTCAGCACAAGTGTAAATTACATCAATTTAGACATATCAATCCCATTTGAGAGAATATTGGTTTCTCACATGTTTTGTCAGGTTCTTTTCTTTTTTTTGTAAAGAAGGGGTTTTTTTATTATTTTTTTTTAGGGGGAAGGGGGAAGTGGAAACAACGCATCCATACAGAGAAGCAGTAAATAGATAACAAAGGAGAATTTGTTCATAATTGTGCACTACTTTAGTTTCCATTATCCACTTTTTATAACACATTCCTTTACAGAAAAAGCAGAATCACAAGAAATTGTAGAAAAGATGACTCCTTAAATTGTAATAGCCTGCAAACACTGCTCCAGTTTGTTACTAAAAGAAATGTAGGAGAGTCATGTGACTCTCTTTCTACAGTTTTTGATTCTTCTAAAACTTTTTCATTCCTAAATTAATGCATTTTCTCATAGTGTCATCGTAGTGTCTGATTTTCCCATTACCTCTGTACCAGAAAAAAAAAAAAGGGGAAAAAAAATGTGTCAGTCTCTCTTAAATTTAGAGACAATCCTTATTTTCTCCACAGACTGAGCATTTGTTAATGTCAGCAACCCTGACCATCAGAATGAGCTGGATGATATAGAAGTAAATAGGGACCATGAGATGAGTAGAAGGGAAAAATGTGTTGTCCTGTTGCTACCCAGACAAACAATTCCACAAAATACCCACTGAAAATAAGCATCTAATGGTGGGCTAGATAGGTATATAAACACCAATGTGCTTTTTGTCAGCCACAGACACCTGTGGGTGAGTAACAGGGCATTTGTTTGTTCTATTCCATCATGTTTTTTCATCATACAAATAGGAAAGGAGTTATTCCCAGAAAGGTAATTAAATTACAGGTTTCCCCAGTCTAAATTAGTAATCTAATGTACTATCCTAAGGTGCCTTCTATGAGGATATTAATACATTGATTTTACTTCTCAGAAGGAGGAGCCTTAGTGTGCTATACAAATAGAAATACTTGGGCTGGTACCCAAACATGCAGCTGTGAAGACAGGTCTTATGATAGTCATAGTATGACTTTGGAAACATGTCCTGATTCCCCATGAAAAATGTCACAATGTTTTAATCGTACGTTATACAGGAAAAGTATAGAAAATTGAAAATGAAAATCCAAATGTTCATTTTTTTGGTTATAGAAACAACAAACAAAACCAAAACAAAATAAAAATAAAACCCACATATCTTTACAATTGGGAAGGGTTCAAACTGACTGATATTTCTTTTGATCTCCTATTATTTTGACCTAGAGAGAGTATGAAAAAACACCGGGAACTGATCATTCAGAGGTTTTAATCATCTGCCGAATAAAGTCTATAAGATAGTTTAGTACTCTAGAAAAATTCATGATAAGCAAAGATCATATAGGAGATCGATTATGAGACAAAAAAATATTTTAATGAGTTTTTAGTTTTCTTTTTGTTTGTAAGGTAAAACCACATTCAAATACTCTCAAGTTTTTCTTCCTATCTATTCTCTTTGTTTGATAAATCATTCCCTCTTTAGGCTAACTATGCAGCCAACTAACTCTCTGTCCTTATATACAAATACATGGTCCATGTAGTCACTTTGCTTGCCACCGTGTTTGACCATTTTCTAAGGAAATTTAGTTATGTGAATTAGCCATAAGCATGACATAATTCATTACATTTATACGGACATCCACTAATCAGATTTATACTTCTCAAAATCCATGACTCAAAAATATCCTTCAGCCAGTAAGTGACAGAATTCCAGTAACTCAAATAGCAGTGAAAAAAAAGGTTTGATATATAGGTATACTTTACAAATACAAAGCAGTCGTTATTTTGCTGCCTAAACCACTGGCTTCCATTCGGTGCTGCTGAAAAGAGAAACAGGTAACTGGGCTGGGTAGAACCATTCAGTATCTTAATATTGCAAATCAGGCCAAGAAATGCAAGGATATGAAGTGACATTATTTCATTCCACTCCCTCTGCCCTTATAGTCACTAGTATCCCTTTGCATTGCAAATCCACCTTTGATGTATGCAAATTGAACTTAGATATCCTGGCAATGATTTGACTCAAGTGCAAGTTCAGTTCATAAAGTTCATTAGAGCAGTCATAAAATAGAACAGATTCCACTGTTAAAGGCTTATCCAGTTCAGAAGCTTTCTTTTGTCTTTCCCCACAGATCTATAATTTAAATAAAGAAGGGAACAGAAGCCTGGAGCATCCAGGTTTTCTGGATGTAAAACAGAACCTACTTGGATTTCACATTAACTGCTGTGTTGTAAGGTCAGTCCCCAACAGTATCCATGGAGAATCATAAATATTATCCATTAATTAAATAAGACAGATAAGGTAGTGGTTTTTTAAGCAGGACAGGTGTCATAGATTTTCGAAAACTTACATGCAAGAAAAACTTATTTTAAGCTTGAAAGAGTTAATGTGATTTACTAGCCCATCAGTGCAAAACATGTATTCTTGTTAAGGAAATAAAAGGTGGAGTGTTCATGCCTTTGCATATCACCCAGCGATTACACCTCAGGAAGCATTATCTCGGTTTGGTCCATCCCGCTTCCGATTGGCGCTTCCTCTGCAACCTCCCATCCTTTCCCTGCTGTTTTATGTGGAATTCACCAGCTCTGGCACTTTTCTTATTTAATTCTCCCTAAGGGCATCAGCAGTGACTGAAGTAAACAGTTTGCTCTTATTTCCAACGTACATGCATGCCAGAGAAAAGGCTTGAAACTTGGCTTCCTTCTCGGAGGCTGCTTTGTGTCAAACTGCGAGTACAAAGACACTTCAAAGAATGTTTGGTAGTGCTTGAAATTTCCCTCACTTTGAAAAATTCTTTGGCTATTAAAACATTGGTTCTCTGGACAAACAAGCATCTCTCCAGCTTTACACTTGTATTTGCACTTTGCAAGCTGTTTTTAAGGTACAGGTAAACGAAAGAAATGTACCTCGAGTGCTGTTCTAGAGATTTAGTTATTAAAATGGCCTAAAGGAGGGCTTTTGCAGATGGATGTAAATTGAAGCAGGCCTGAGCCTATACCAAAGTATGCTGGGGTAGAATATGCCAGGATGATGAAGGTAGTTTTCAATCACTTTAGTCCTCCCATCTCACATTTTGTAGCATGTGGTATTCGGCTGTCTCTACCCAAACACTTTTGTCATCAGCTGGTTACAGCCCACTGCTTCTCAAATGAGTTCCAACAAAACCAAACCTGATCTTAAAAGAATTTTTGGTTTTATACCAATACTGGCACTCCTTACTTCCCTTGTAATACAGCACAAACATCAACTACACATCTAAACATCATTACAGAAAGTTCAGAGATTAGCTTTTTTAAAAAAAAATTTGGTCATTCCCTTCTACAAGTGCCCTCAAGGATCAAGATACAGTTTTAAGAAAAATAACCTGGGTGTGTTTTGGAATGCACTTAAACATGGCAATACACTTATTTTTCATAATGTCTGCTGGAGTTTCTCTGTTGTTTCTCATTGCTTGGGCTGCGTTAACTAAAAAACTGTGAAAATAAAATAATTTCTGAAGATAATGGAATTTACTGCAGTGATAAGGTCATTATTTTCATGCTAAATTCACAAATCATTCCTCTATACACTCCATGTTTCAAAGTAATATTTAGCATATGTAGATGTTTTATGGTGTGTTATTTTTGCATTGTGCTTGTGTCCAAAGTGACCATTATTCTAAGGGTTTTTATTTATGTGTCATACTATCTCAGACTCAAGACATTGTGTAAGCAATTACTTCAAAGTTGTGAAATAAAGTTTTCCAAACAGATCCTTAATCTTGAGAAAATTAATAAGCAGTTCTTGGCTGTGAAATGGCATCTAGTCTGAATATGATTAATTTATTCTTGTTCATCTTTAAATAGTTCATGGTAAAACACAGAATCATGTCCGTTTTGTAATCCTAAACATAAGCCAAATACATAAGCAGTCCTTTCCCTAAAACTGCAGGCAAGCAGATGACATCGGACTCTGAGTTGGTAGGGTCCTCAGGCTGCCAAAAGTCTTCTTTAGGGGCAATGGCTATGGCCTCTGTGCTGTTATACATAGACAACTCCTTTCCCCCCAAGGCTGGCTAGAACTCTGTGAAGCATAAAGTTACGTCTGCTTAGATCTAATCGTAGACTAAGGGTCTTTAATAATTCGTTTTCCCAGTCAGGCCTGCAGGGCAACTGTAAGCCAAAAATGTCAGTGGCTTGGGGATTCAACTCTAGGTCCAAGATCACGGAAAAGATTTGTGCATATTCTGACTTGTATCTCTCAAGTCTCTGGCATGTGTGCACACATCAGATATTAAAAAGCCATCTTGCTTTACTCACTGTGACATACTGCAATGGTATCATGTAAAGTTTTCCACTGATAGATATGAAAACCAGCATTTCTTCTTTAAAAGATGCGGCATTGCAGGTATGTGCCATAAACTGAACATATTGTATGCCAAAGATCTGAAATTGCAACAAACATAAAACACAGGAATTTAGATGTAGCTCTTTTTATTTAGGCATAAATTCTTGCAGTGTTTAAAGAAACTGAGCTTATCCTATTTCTGACTTAACTGACCTGGGTTTGAAATGCTATCAGAGAAATTCTGTGTAAAAAAATTATATATTCACACAATGCTGGACCTTTCCAAACAGGATTGCCATAAAGAAAGGAAATTTATCTCAAAAGGAATAGAGAGAAAGGGAGGGAGAAGACTTTTTTTTTTTTGTTCGGATCAGAGTGCACTTGACTAGCTTTAAACAGATTAACTTTGATCCAACCTTCAAAACCCCAGTGAATTTGTTTTTATGGTGTCTCTATTTCTCATCTTTAATTCCAGTTTGTAGTCAGGGCATACTGCCAATGAGAGGAGAAGAGCTCAGCACACAGTCTCAGTGTTTGGACTTGGAAGCTCAGACCTTCATCTCTCATACTGACCTACTGAAAAATATCTACTGAATTTTGAGCTGACATAATCAGAAAAACAAACCCACTGGCAGATACCAGGAGGAGGAGACTCTCCTCTATAAAGGAAACAGCACTAGTACACAGGAATTTGATCGCACAAGATACTAGAAATTGATGAGACAGAAGCAGCACTGCACAGTGATACTTCTTAGGCTTTCTCAGAGGCAGAGGAAGAAGCTGTTGTCCTTGTAGGCTTGAGGAATAATATAAGTAGATTTGTGAGGCTAGTAAGTTTAAACTGTCAGAAACTTCCTCACTGTGCATTTGGAAACTGGACTTCTGTATTCGAAATATATATTTAGAAACTGGGAAATCTTATACATTTCCTGGCAGCAACATCATCCTTTCTCTTGCTTATGAATATATTCCTCCAAATCCAGACATCATGACTGGAAAACCTGGTGTGACTCTAATATTAATGACAGGAAAGATTATCATGTCAGGGAACTCTTCTGTTTGTCAGATTGTTTGTTCTTGCTAGAGTGTTGGATTCTTAGCCCAGCTACAGCACCCCCACCAAAACAAACAAATAAAACCAAAGCCCTCTAATCTGTATGAATAATTCATCCTCAGTTGTTGTTACAGAATGCCATTTATCAAGACATGATATTTTATCTAGTTGAAAATTAAAATCAAGTCTTCTTTTATTTTTTTTCATGAATTTGAGCAATGTTTTGACTGACCTTTCTTAGTGTGTGTCACTAGTATTGCACTAATGGCTGAAACAGAACCATTTCCAAGCCAACAAAAGAAGATGAAAAAAACCCCCTTAAAACCTGCTTGAAGATAGTTCTTGATGAAAAAGCTTATTGCTAGAAAAAAAACCCAAAATAAAACAAAACAAAAAACCCAGATGTCTTTTCTTTGCAGTACTTGAAACCAAAAATGGTCAGAAAGAAAACAAGTAGACTGTCAGATACTGCAAGTAGCTTGTGAGATTCACCAGGATTTTACTGGTGGCCTCAGCCATTTTGAGAGCTGGCCTTGGCACATTGCCAGCTAACAATTCTGCAGCCCCTAAGCACTCCAGCTTTTCCCTTTGAGATCCAACTCTTACACAAATAACTTTAGAGGAGCTGCATGGGGCAGCAGGACAGCAACCTGAAGCTTGGCTCACTGCTATCAGTACAGGAGCAATGTAATTTGAATAAGCAAATACCATTTATGAGGCTTATAAAAATTGGATTATAAAATATAAACTAGTTATTCACTTAATGGAGATGATCTCCCTATATACTTTACAGCAGAGAAGGAAGAAGCATGTGTGTGTATAAAATTGTTATATAAATAAATCCAATGACTGTTTAGGCTTAAGATTTAAGTCATAGACAAATTATACATAAAAAATAGGGTTCTATTCTCTGAATTCCTCATCTGCTCCATGAAAAAAGACAAGACCTTATATTAATATCAGCATCTTGGATGACAACTTCCTTTCTAATTTTTCTTAACTATTTGACAGAACAAAACCATAGCTTAGAACAATATTAAAAAAATCATATATATGCATTTTATATACGCAATCTAAATATATAACATCTTTATTCAAACTGCAATAAGGACATCCCGTATCTGCATAGAAAAATCTCTTGACAAAATTTATCAATAATTTCATCAGCTATTCTTTTACCTATATTACTTAGCAACTAATTAAACCTATAATCTGGAAGTAGTCTGATTCACTTTCAGGAGAGATGCTGGGACAAATCCAATTGTCTGCTTAGTCCAATCTACAGAAGGTTACTGTACCAGGCACTGAAACAAACACTAACAGACTGCCACATAACATGCTGAAACAAGTATAGGAAGTCTCACAATAAATCTTCCATTTTAATTTCTGTGTATTCTAGTGTTTTAGAGAGAAATTGACATATGCTTTTTCTCAGTGTTAGGGCTCTCTATTCCTTTGCAGAATGAAAAGTTTTGTGAGCATTCACTGTATGTCAGGCTGAACTCTTAATGGTATATTCAACCAAGATGCAGCTATTGAACTTCCCTTTAAACTTTCTCATTTCCTAAGCCAAGGGCCCTGGCTCAGTGCTGTCATTATAAATTTCAAGTTCCAAAATTAGTAAGTGGTAAAGGTGAAAAAGCATGGAAACGAAACACACCCATGATTCATTATTCATTGAGTGAGATCTAATATTGGATGAGAAAACTAACAAGCACTTTATACTTAGAGCTGACTCAACTGCTTCTACAAAATGCATAGAGAGAACAATTTTCATTAGGTGCATGGCAAGAAAAGTTCCTACTCTGTAAGAAAAGACGCATTAGCATGGTGAGCTGGTGCTTTCAGCTGATGAGGAACCTCTACCAGATTTCTGCAGGGAAAGGCTAGGAGAGACACACTACAAATGCAGGCATCACCAAGCTGCCACCAGTTAGTTTGCTCAAGTGTCTGGCAGACACCAAAGCTACTAATTCACAGCAACGGTAAAACTTCTCTAAGCAAACATTTTCTTCCTGCCATTGAAATCTTTTAATGTTTTGGGTTTTGTTGGTTTTTTTTTTGCTTATAACAGCAGTTCTTTAGTAGGAGAGGAGAAGCACTCAAGCAAAAGGAAAATTACAGTTTTTTCTTTATATATAACAGAATACTCTGAGAAAAAACTGGTGGATGTGATGGAAGACTTTTCCTAATCCAAAAATGAGATTTTCTGATCTGAAGTTCTTTCTTCTTCCACAAAAAAACAAATTTCATTAAAACAACCAGGGAAATACATTGTTTTTTTGCTTTCCTTACTTGCTGCTTGGGTGCATTCCTTTACTTTTATCATGAGTAGTAATTCCCCCTCACTAACACATCCATTCAGCCAGCGAGTTTCTACATTACTATTGTGGGACTTGAGTCTGTTTAGCACAGACTAGCATCAGTTTACTCAGCTTAAAATATTATTTTGCCAGAGTTCAATAATTGTAGTCAAGGGATGTTTTATTTGTATTTCAGGTAGTAAAATACTAATTTTTCCTCTTTGTACTTGAGGGGAATGCTAAAAACCTAGGTTCAGAACAAGCTATGCCTTTGTGTTGCTCAGAAGATCTGAGGTCTGCTTAAAACAAACAAACAAAAAAGCCCTACATTCAAAATCTTCAAGACTCCAAGACATACCTGTACTGTCAGAGCTGGAGCTTAGCACAGAGCAAAGAACAGGAGGCAGCCCATAAAGGAACCATTGTATGGGAAGCAGCAGTATACAATTATGCTTTTACGGAGGATTGACTGTTCCTTCAATTTTTTAATCAAGCTTTGTCTCAAAGAACTATGGTCAAGTATCCAAGCTGCACCTTTTTCTTTCAAGTGCATCCTTCTCTCGATTCCAAACATAATACAGCCTTCTTTATAAACACTCCATGCTACGTTTTATTAGTGAAATCACCTTCTCTTTTTCCTCTTCACTACCCTCAATGTCTTGAACTGAGCTTTTTTAAGCTACCAGGCTGATTTCTATCACCATTTTCATAAGAAATTTTCTCAGAACTCTTTCTCAGCATAAGAACAAATTACTAAATAGAGCTACATTATTTTAAAAGCTCTTATTTTTTGTGTCTTGCTAAATGATTATGTTTTTTTGGATGCACCTTGGAAGTTAAAAAAATAGCTTTTTTGCTTTTATCCAAGCACTTTTGTTCTCACAAAACAAATGTACGAAAAAAAAAATGTGATGAGAAAGAGCTACCTTCCACCTGTGCTAAATGACAAGTTATCTTCAATACCACAGCTTTTAAAATTGGATTGTTTGAAAGTGATTATCAGTGTCTTTGCAAATATTTTGTAAATCATGGACAAATTTTCTATATACTGCCTAATTATGCAACCTAGCTGTTGCCTGTATTTATCTGAAACCACCAGTTTCCACAAAGAATAAACAATACATTCTAAGTTAATGCAATTCCACTTATTCTGTCTTTAACTATAGACAGAGCTGAGAAAGTAAAATTTCAGTGACTGTCTATTTTCAAAGGATAGCCTTTCAAAGTTCCAATAGACAGAGAGTCTATTAAATGCTCTATGATGCATCCATGATTATAGTAGACTGTTAAATCCAGGCTTATTGACCATCACCACCCAGGCTGAAACATGTAGTTAAGCACTCATCACTATTATTGTGGTCTTCAACTTTGATTTAGATTAGGTTGAGAATTATGCTCTTAGTTTCAGTGTCAAGAAGTGTTAAGGGATAAGAATACTTCTAATTATGTTAGGAAGAAATACAACGACAGCTACATGTAATTTCTTAACTTATGGTTTTAATTTATATACTTCATAGAGCTAGAAATGGAAGTATGAAAGATTTTCAGAAGAGTTCATCTGCAGTATGACTGACATGGGCCAGGCTCCCTGCCCGATAAACAGATTGTGCCTGGGAACTGGTATTTCTTACTTAACATGGCTTTGTTTAAAAATCTTCCCTTGATACCCTCACTCCCTAAAGAACAGGGACCTTCCGGAAGGGAGAAAGAGGATGTTATCGCCCTTTTTTATTTAAGCATATGCTTAACTTCATCATAGTCAGCAAAAAATTTAGACACATGCTGTGCTTTTTTCTTTTTTTCTTTTTTTTAAAAAAAATGTCCTCTTCCACGTTAACTTTCATTAAGTCCTTGGTTTACTTTCCAAAAGTACATGATCTTTCAGATCATGTAATTCCTCAGGAGCCCATGGATGTTTTGTGGACTTGGCGGTTTTGTGTGTGCAGCAGCAGCAGCCGCAGTCCTTCTGCATTTTGAGAGCACGTTCTGCAGTGGGCAGCGGAGTTCCAGGAAGATTGGTAGGAAAACACCAGGGAACACAGAGGTCTTGTGCTACCCAAGGGCTAAGCTTTTTTAAGGAATGCCTGCTTTGCTACACATACTCGAAGTTCCTTTCTCCTTCTTTCTCTCTCTCTTTTTTTTTTTTTTTTTCAATGACAAGAGTTTTTTTTCCTGGAAAGGAAGTATTTAGGCCTTACTTTGAACATTTTATAATAATTTTACAAAGCTGTATGTGGGGGCAGTCTGTGTGCACAAAATGACTTGTTCCTCCTTGCCCCTTTGAAAAAACAAGTCATTAGGTGGTCATACGAGCATCAGGCCAACACGGCTTCCCCGAGAGAGGCAAATCATCCACGTGGAAGAAAAATTTTAGGGAGCTGTTGCTAACTATAACTCTTATCTGATTCAGCTAAAGTAAACAAAGGCGCAAACGGACAGTAGGAAATAACTTTGTTTTCTTTGGAGCAGGAATAAGCTGGAGTATGTTTGTTCCTGAATAAGGCAAATATAGCTTTTGATTGAGCCCAGCTCACTTGGATGATTCAAATTAAGCACCAGGCATTCAGGCCTTGATGTTCATATCTCACTTAGAGAAACACAGGCAGAAAGTATTCTAAGAGTTTGTGTGCAATGTTACTTACATTATATGCAATGTTACTTATATTATGTGCAAGTACGCATTCATGGCAGCTTCTCTACTTGTAAGAAGAGAACTCTGAAATAGCTCAAATACGTAATTTTAAAGACACGAACATAAGTTGCTAATCTTTTTTTTTTTTTTTTTTTTCTACAAGAGGTCAAACAGGGACAGCAACTGAGAAGACCAGGGTAGGGGACAGAAAGAAAAGGTTGGGAGAAGAAGTCAATGAGAGTAGGAAACTGAACAAGGCATTGTTCAGAGACAGATAAATTTTTAACTCTAAAGCACATTTTCTTCCGTGTTGAAATAAGATGCAGGACTCCTGAAGCTAAGTATACCTTTACCATCCACATATATTTATGAAACTCAGTGCAAAAAGGCACAGTTCGTTTCCATTTAAGGCCTGTGCTCACATCTGTGTTGAACATTAAAGACAGAAAGCAGTTTCCTATTCTATATCTAGAGCTGCTAAATAATTACAAAATCCCTACTACTGTGCATGTCTTCAAGAAGTTTATCAAAAGATACAGAACAAATCTAACTTCCTTATACTTTTGACTGTTACAGCGTTTATTTCAATAGATATTATTAATCAGGATTTTTTTTTTTTTCAGTGCGGGCTAGATATATAGACAAGCGCCCTGTAAAATGACACACTTTGTCTACATATTCTTGCAGTGACTACAAGATCTGCTGTTCAAAATACTCCCAGTTTCAAAAAGGCTACAGGCTCTAAAACTTTCTTATAAAGATTGATCTTAAAGATCTAAAGTATCAAGAGGTAACACTCATATTTTCAAATATATATAATCTGCTTTTTTCCATTTTTATTTTTGCATTTATAGACTACAAAGAATAAGGAACACTTGCCACTTGTTTCTGATGAAGACACTGTGGGTGGGTTTGGCGCTTAAAGTTAGATCACATGTGAAGGAAAGAGCATGCAATCTGTTTTCTTAGGATGGAGAGATCTTTTCAGGGAGTTTCCCTTCTCAGGAATATAGGAGCTATTTTCATGCTAGAAATGATTGACTTATCCACTTCATGTTCCATGTATCAACTGGAAACAATTACCTTTTGAAAAAGGAAGTTTTCAATTTTAGTATGAGTGAGCACCATCTGTAATTTAATGCCTTCAGGCTGCCTTAAGTAAAAAGTTCAGTAAATTAAACCCAGGAAAAGGAACAGGAAAAAAAAAAGAAGAAACTTCAAATGTTTCCAGCAAAAATGAGTCTTTGAGTCTTTTGTTTGCACACAGATGATTATGCTCTTGGGATGGTTGTAAGTAGTGCCTCTTTTTTTATTATTTTTTTACCATTTTCTGAGTTTATTTGAAGTGTCAGTGCTACACCATTGTGAGGATGAAGTCCAGATGTTGTCATTTTGAAGTTCAAGACAGATGATGGATTATCCTCAGCACTGTTTATAAACAGAGTGCAAACATAGAGCCAGTATAACAGCCTGGCTTGCTTTTCATTTTAGAAACATTAACAAAAAAAAAAAAAAAGGTTCATTCTGAAGCAATTTCTAGAAAATCCATTTAAAAAAAAGATCATTTTACTTAAGAAAAAAGCTTCAAACATTCATAGAGAAACATTTCATCCATATATGAAAAAGCTTTCTTTTTGGATCTCCGTGCAAAGGATTTCAGCAACACACAAGTTGCAAAAGACATCAGCTCTGTTAGAAGAAAGATCTCAAAATGGATTCTTATCTGAATCTTATCCTAACTAAAGTGTGTAAACATATTGTTGATCTGTAAAGAAGGTCTGGAGATACTAAGAAAACAGACTTTCTGATATGTTTTTCAATCCTGGTCTTTAGAACAGGACTAGAACTACTGTTTTCATACATGCAGCATGTTTCTGAAGTATTTTAAAACAACTAATCAATTTCAAAGGCACCAGTTAGAAGAATTTTTTTTTTTTAAATAAATGCTAAAAAAACCTATGCAGTTAAAAAACATTTTTTTTTATTTTCTGCATTAATCTTGTTCTATGATAAGACATTTACATGTGACTAACAATTATCAATCTTACTCAGATACCAGTGTTATATTTTCCCCATCTATTGTCTATTGTTTGTTTTTTCCAAGAAGTATTTAACTTCATCTCTGGACATCCTGCAAACCACTTTGCCCTCTTTCTTTTCTCTACATTCAACGTTTGCCTTAACTAAGGAACTATAGAAAGTTGGGTAACATCAAGGTTTTGATGTTGCACACAATCGTTCTTTACTTGATCGTGCATGAAAATCAACTATTTTTGTTGTCGTTTGTGGTGGTGTTCTTAATGTTTCAATCATAATATCTCACTTCCTAAGGTTTTCTGGCTCAGCCACAGAGAAAGAAGGTGCCCCAGCCTTTGCAGACTCAAGGGCAAGGAGGATGAAACAACAAAGGGCAAATACAGAAGTGATATGACCTAAGGGCTCCTGCTGCTGACTCACTCATGCAAAGTAACGTGGAATTGTACACACCAGATACAAGCAGCACTGAGGAAGAGGACCATGTCTGGCAGACCTGTGCATTCTCAGAACTACGTTAGGTTAAGAACAACTCCTTTCTTTGCTGGAGGTGAAGATCCACAATTAGGTAGGTACAGAGACCTTGTAACTTGGGAAAGAAAACAAGGACATGAAAGATAAAGAACTAGGCTCTCAGAGGAGGTTGAAAATGTCATATGCAGGACTTCTCTGCTTCTTTTGTTTGCACACTATTATGTGGCCTTACGTATTCAATTTTCTTGCAGTTTTTCCTGTTAAACCTGTAATTAATGATGTTCATCTCATTACAACAGTGACTCAGGACAGAGAGCATATCTACACATCAAGACACAATTTGGTCCTTTGCTGGGGCTTTACGAACCCTGATATTCTCCCTAACATCTCTAAACTTGAGGCCTCTTTCAAAGCAGCAAGAAATATGACAGAACAGACTCAGAATTCAGTGCATCATTCAGTCACATTTATCCATAACTTTGGCAAGAGGACAACTGTGCTTCAGCCATCTCTCCAAAGACCCACAGTGATAACAATACAGAAGATAACCTGAGTGATCGCACTGCTTACAACAAAGGCATTGCAGAAGATTGCTTGATATAGAACGGCACAAGCCCCATAACAGTCTGCAACTGGCATTTAGAAGGGAAATGTTGCAAGAGAGGAGTCAGTAATCCTTGTCATTGCCAAAACAATTTTTAGCACAGAGATGGCTTGCTTTCTCAGGTTGACTGCTTCCTTCTCACACCCTCCCCCTGCTCCACTGTGGTTCTTTCCCACAAGCTGCAATACTTCAGAGTAAACCTGCTCCAGCATGGATCCTCCATGGCCTCAGTTCCTTCAGGGCTTATCTACCTGCTCCACTACAGTCTCCCACGAGCTGCAGGTGAATTTCTCTTCTGGCACCTGGAGGACCTCCTCTGCTTCTCCCTCTTTTCCCCCTCTCTCAGGGCTGTTTCTCACACTTTTCCCTTCACCACCGAGCAGTGTTTTGTCTTCCCTTTTCCAGCCTCTCCCCAAGGCACTGCCATGGTGCTTGTGGGGCTCAGCCATGCCCTGTGGTGGGTCAGTAGGAGCTAGCTGGAACCAGCTGTGTCTGGCCTCCTCACAGATGCCAAATCTGCAGACCCCTGCCAGTCCCTGGGCACCTGCACCCCATACAAGCTTGCATCCCTAAGTGAGGAGACTGCCTCTATGTCTCCTGTTGGAAAACTCTTCCAAGTCTTATCCTTACTGTTCCAACAGTCGCCAACCTTTGTATGTACAATGCAGTATGCAGTATTTGTGTTGGTTTCTAGTTTTACATCAGCTGTGCTGGTATTTTTATGTTATATTATTCTTCAGACCTCATAAAGTATTAAATTTACCTCATTAGACCAGACCACCTAGCGTAAGTAGGAGTAACTCCAGTGAAGACCTAAACCCACTTTGAAGTGTGTGGTAAATGTAGCATTTTACTTCAGTGGTAACTTAAGAGAGCCACATGCATTTGATTTTGTTTCATGCTGTTTCTGCCTCAAACTAGGTAAAAATAAGCTGATGTTTTCTTTTCACAGTTATTACATACACCTGTATAGTTAACACTTCCATATAAGTTAAAACTATCATGTACGCAACTGTCATCACCACTATCCTGCATTCTGCCAACAAGGAAAGATAGATCTTATCTTCAGGTAACTGAGATAAAGCTTTTATTGTATGAAAACAATCTCTGAATTCCACAGTATATTTTAATCCTTTAATCACAAGCATCTGAGAACAGACTGCCAGATGAACACAGTCCTAACACTACTCTTCTCAACTCGCCTATTGAAATGCAAGGAGAAGAATGAGACCAGGGAACTTTATCGACAAAGCACTAGCAGAGTTTTCAAAGGCATTTTGAATCCAGAACAGAACTGAAAAGATAAGCATTGTCTGTTGCATTAAATGTCTTTCTTATATCTGTCAACAAGCATGAAACAGTAACTTAAATGAGCTGCTACTAACGCTCTAAAATACACACATTTTGTAGCCAAGTTGTCCTTTTTTTAATGTTTTTTTTAAATCTTACTCTTTTCATCTAAATCTACTCATTCCCCATGTTCAACAATATTCAGTCTTGGATCATGTACATAGACTGCTGGAGAGTCTAGGGGAGAAGCAGTCCACAAGATAGCCTGGTACTTGGTATGTAGCTATTCTAAAGAATTTAATGGAATAAAATATTCATTAAACTTTCAAGACTACTGCAATGTTTTCTCACTTACTTAAGTTCTTGTAATTCTTTAACTTTACAGCAAATAAATATTTTCAGATTAAACAATATGCTAAGTCATATATCTGATATATCTCAAAGTATTCATTGTCACTACTATTAGACCTGAAATTCTTTGTCCTGAAATAGGATAATTCAGATTTTTTTACTGTACCAGCAGACCTAGCAGAAAAAGATGCCACTCATCTCTTTTAGTTGAACATGACTGCTTTGCATATCACTGTGTAAGATTCATGTAACTGATGATTAAACACATTTTGATAGAAGGTGTTTCTGTAAGCTAGGAAATAGCTATTGTTCTACAAAATGTCACCCATTATAGACCAATGCAACAAGTAATTTACTTGCTTGAACAGCAGATCAGAGCACCCTGGGGTCAATATCACAGTCAGTTGTGCTGCCTGTAAGTCTCATGTGAAAATATTCATATGAATCCTGAATAGGCAAACCTCTGATGAGTTCTTTAAGCAACACTCATCTTATATTTGTGTATTTCTCTAATACTGGACAAAGGTCAGCTCAGTGAGATTGGCAAGAAAGATCTCGAAAAATGAATGGAAGTACTTTGAATGGTAAGGTGCCATCAGTTGTAACTTCCTCATTGAGGTTCAATGTCAAGACCAATAAAAACATTTTCAAATAACTGACTGTATTACAACTTACTTATATGATGACCAGGTATTTTGAAATTTCAAAACAAAAGCACTTATGGAAAGTTAATTATTGTCCCAAATACAATACTGGAAATGACAGAAAGCGTGGGGCAGAAACCTTTACACCTAACAACTTGAAAAACACACACACAGAGCTTGTCTTGTTACCAAAGGGGGAAAATGTAACAATACTCTTTAACTTAAAACCTTGACTTCCCTAGGCAAACTAGTAGATTGTATACTGAAATGTAATATTATTAGCGCGTTATGAATAACTGGGGTCTCTGTAAGCCAAGCAAAAAAATTCCCTCAAGCCATAATACTGGGTTTGTATCTCAAAATTCTGATAAATCCTTTTGATGCAGCCAAGTAGAACTGACTTAAATAGTTGATGGTAGACTTGAACTGTAAAGGAGTTTCCACCATGACCTTTTATTAAAAGCCTTGAGTGAATCAACTTTCACACAAGCAAACAATTAGTTTGGGAAATTCATGGCCTTCACAACATGCTGTAGCAAAGAATATAAAAAGATTCAAAGGTTTAGACTGGTAGAGGATAAGTCCCTCAGTAGCTACTGAGTATTTTTGTCCAAATACAACTTCTAGTTCATAAAGTTCTTACAATATTATCTGTTTAAATTTCAGAAAACAAATCCATACATTAAATACTCTTAACATGCCTGGTTTATATGTATACTTTGTTAAGAATTTGGTAGTAGTCAGGACTAGAGATATGACACTGAACTAGATAGACCTTTAGCCTGACCCAGTATTGAGCTTTTATGTAAGTTTTGTTTTGTCTACACAATTTCCTTTTCTCCACCTTCTTGTCTGCATCATTAGTTCATACCCTTTTGCAATTCCATTTGTTTTTAAGTTATATAAAATGTTTTCATCATTCATTGTTATTAGTTATCACTTGAGCTCACAATTCTATTCCAGGCCACAAACTCTCCAAAGAACAGAGGCTCTCCAAGAGCAATGCTATTTCCTTGATGTCACTGCACTGGGAAGAGGAAAGCAGCCAAGACATCCACTGAAGCTATCCTCTACAATCAGGATGCTTTATTTCTAAGGGTTTTTATTTGCTCTGTGTAACTAATGCATAAGAACATTGGCAGTTCTGAAGTCCTCAGTATTTTCTTTTAAAGTATATCACACCTGTTCAAAGCAGCCAAATGTTTTTTTTCTCCTATTGATAAGTGCTGGAACACCGCCATTAGAGATCCTACTATTCATAAAAATTCCTTTAACAGGCAACAGATTATCAAAATTCCAAGGAAATTTTTAGTAGTATTAAGGATATGAATAATCCTCTTGCAGTCTTTTAAATTCAGAGGATTCATTGCATGCCTCCTCATTAGCTAAGAGAACCGGAAGGCTCAAGTTACATGTACAATATGAACAGTAACTTACAAGTAGATTAAACGCAAATATTTTAGTTTGGGAGTTCAAAAATCTATTCTCTACATTTTTCTTTTTACAGGATTAATTTAACACCAGTTTTATCATAGCCATTTTAAAGACAGTGTCACAGAATATCATAGAATCATAGAATGTTAGGGGTTGGAAGGGTCCTCAAGAGATCATCGAGTCCAACAACCCTGCCAGAGCAGGATGTCCCAGGGCAGATCACACAGGAACAGATCCAGGCATGTTTTGAAAGTCTCCAGAGAAGGAGAC
Organism: Baryphthengus martii; assembly: GCA_013396935.1. NCBI lineage: Eukaryota > Metazoa > Chordata > Aves > Coraciiformes > Momotidae > Baryphthengus > Baryphthengus martii. The sequence continues at coordinate 261,125 of VWZK01009216.1, forward strand.
TCCGCAACCTCTCTGGGCAGCCTGTTCCAGGCTCCACCACCCTCACAGGAAAGAAGTTTTTCCTCATGTTGAGGTGGAACCTCTTGTGTTCTAGCTTGTATATGTTATTTCTTGTCCTATTACTGGGTACCACAGAAAAGAGGCTGACTCCATCCACCTGACACCTACTCCCTAGGTATTTATAGACATTAATAAGATCCCCTCTCAGCCTTCTCTTCTCCAGACTAAACAGTCCCAGTTCTCTCAGTCTTTCCTCATAGGAGAGATGTTCAAATACCTTAATCATCCTCATAGCTCTCCATTGAACCCTTTCCAATAGATCTCTGTCTCTCTTATATCGGGGAGCCCAAAACTGGATACAGTATTCCAGGTGTGGTCTCACCACGGCAGAATAGAGGGGGAAGAGAACCTGCCTAGACCTGCTAGACACCGTTTTCTTAATGCACCCCAGGATACCATTGGCTTAACAAACCATGGTGGTTTAGATTGTTCAGACAAAGCAGTAACTCAGAAGTAGAAAGGGTAATGAGAAGTGGTTTGGGAGATATGTGATCTTATCAGGGCTTTGTATCTATTACACCCCTTCTTTTACCTGTGACTGCTAATGAAGTTAAATTTGATATTTCTACACAAACATATTCCAAAAAATCATTTTTTTTAAAAAAAAAAAACCATGCTACATTTTCTAGATCTCAGAAAAAAAAAAAATCGCTCTGTGATTTTAAAATTATCTCATTCTGCCCTATTACATTCAGTTGGAGTTCATGGTTTCTCTATTTTGTTACTTATAACAAAACAGCCTATGCCTGAAACTAAAAGTTTTAAACTATTTTGCAAACCTATACTATTTTTCTGTTCATTCTTTCATCAGTTTAAGATGTGACCAGCCTGAGTTTTAGATATCACGTGCTAAAAACCTCTGCTAGCTTACCTTGCTAAATTAATCCTTCCTTTTTCTAAGGGATGGATTAAAGAGATTAAAGTTATGACTTTATTAAAATTTCTGCCAATTAAATGTTTATTGAAGCAGAGGAAAATAGAAACCAGATTCTCTTGATCCCATTCTAACCTCTGTCACAGGTTCATTAAGGTAAGCCTCACTACTCATACAGTTAAGGAGTAGCCTGAGTTAACACCCTATAAAAAGTTGAATAATCAGCCATGTACATCAGAAGACTGTTTTGAGAAACTCAATTGTGACTAACAACAGCAACTCACCTTTCTACCTCAGTTTCCCTAGTTTTGGCCCATACTCACAGCTACTAAGAAAAAAAATATTTTTACAATAAAGGAATTAAGGAAAACAGTATCCCTTCCTTACCACAAAACTTGAAGCTATAAAGAGGACTAGGGAAGACATCTACAGCCGATTGATAATACATTTCACCTGAGGATAACTTTGTGAGTAGGTTGCAGGTAGTGCCCTCATAGGCCACCAGTGACCAAAACCAAAGCAGAAGACTAGACTGGATATTGCCTTCTGCCCCTAACTTGTCTTTTTTTTTCTTTTTTTCTCCCTCACAATCTCACTTCCATAATAACACTCCCTAGCAAATTCCATTCTAGCTTCTTTCATTCTCAAAAATCATCAGCTTTGGTATCTCAGCTTCATAAGGCAACAGTGTGGAAAGGACCCAAACACCCTCTTCTCCCTGACCTTGAGACCTGCAAATTTTTTCCACCTCTGTCTCTTCCTCACATCTTCTCCCTGTAAATTAGACCTCCTATTCTCTCATAAAACCTTTTTCTCTATGTTATTAGCTCTTTCCCATTATGACTGACAGATGTTCGGACTGAGAGCTGAGCATAAGATTAAACTCTATTCATGTGAGAATCACCTGAGCTTCAAACCTTGTCAAAGATCAGTTTATTCAGGAAAATTGTTACCGTGCATTTGATATAACTGCCTACAAAAAAAGTTGTGCAATTGTAGTAATGTTCTAAAATGTGAAATTATACTTAAAATTCACTACATAAATTAGGATGTCCATATTTCTGGAAAAAAAAAATCTTTTTGCTTCAGAGTTGCTCCATCACATAAGGAAATGAAAGATTTCACTGAAAATTTGAGTCTTCCCTATAGTTTTAAATAAATTCCTATCTTAGTTTAATCTCATTTTCTCTGGCTGTCTTTCCACTTCCTATGTTTATTAAGCATTCTCATAGGCACTGTAACACCTTAAAACTAGGCTCTTCCCAGAACACAATAACAACTATTGTTTTTGAGTAAAGCAGTGTAACATTTAAGTTTCTCTTGCCACCTGATGTTCTCCAATTGTTTGGCTGATGTGGAAAAACGACCAGCGACATCAATAAGCAGAGATATCTTTTTCTTCAATGATGTCTTCAAAGGAAACATCTTTAACTCTGTACGTATGGCTCTGTACTCCTTGTAACAGTAACTAATTTCTGGAGAAAAGTGGACTGTCTCTGCTGGACACTTCCCAGGGTAAATTCAGCACTTTTTTTTCCATTTTTGAATCATTTCATTCCCTTCTGAGGCATCTGAAGGGGTAAAATCCTGGGAAAAACCACATTTTTCTGAATTCAGTATCAGTGTTCAGCAGTTAGAGGTTCGTTCCTGCAATTCCAGACACTGCCAAGTCTGTCTTTGCATTCAGACTTTATTCTCGTGTTGAAATAATTCTGCGCAATTAATTGTAAAAAGCTAGTGACAGATTGATATGAAGTCACTAGTAGGCAAATAGAATGTGTGGAGTGACAGATATGAAGACAGTGGTCACACTGGACGTAAAAGACAAATAAATATGACTTAAATAAACAAAAATGTTCAGTAAAGTGTATGTTCTTTTTCTTTCTTGATCTACTTAGATTTATTGGCAAGCCTACTGCAAAGTGACTTTATTTTGTTATAATTAGTACTGAAATTAATGCTATCAAGCATCATTTCAAGTATTTAATTAACATCATGTGCCATGTAAAGAAGGCTTTGGAGTGCATTAAAATAATCTAAATTGTTGGAAGATATATAATAGAACAAGAGAATGCCACTTGGCCTTTGCAAGAAGGTTTTAATTAATTTTCTAACCCAAAATATAACAGGTAAAGTGAAAATGAAAGTTAATTGGAATACTTTCTTCCTTTGAAACTTCTTAGTAGTCTTATTTTAAACTAATAACTAAAGATTATTAGATTTTAAGTAATATTTCAAAGAAAAGGACACGGGAATAAAGAGGAATGTGAAGGACAGGAGAAACAAGGCAGGCGTCTGAGGTTAAATTGCCTGTACGAATATGTTCAAGTCACTGTAGTTTAACACTGTTTCTTTTCCAGAATTTGAAAAGCATATAAACATGAGGAAAACCAAGAACCGTTGAATATGCAGTTAAGTCTTAGCATTGTACTGACCAGTATTGCTAGGCATATTGTGTTCCTCCGTGACTGCTAATACTGTAATCAGACAGCATGCTGCCCAAATATTTGAATCTTTGCCGCAAATCTCTTCTCATCTTTTTCTCACACACAAATGTGACCAAGCTCTCACATTGTCAGGAGAACATAAATATTTCATGTGCAAAGACAGAAAAATAAACCCATTCTAAACAGAATACACTTTCATTGTTCCCTGCTAGTCACACTGTATGGATGGTATGCAAAAAGACTCCAGAAGAGGAATGATATATACACATAGATACATGCATGCATATATATGTATATACAGATAGATCTGAAATTCATTGACTTTTACCTTTAAAATCTTCTGACAATAAGAAAGGCTTTGTATTGTAATTTTTTGCATATGAGAAAGGCTTGAAAATGCTGATCTGATTCACAGTCTCCTAAGAAATAGTTGTTGATATCATAAGGCATGGCTACCTCCTCAAGACTTGGCAGGTCTGTAAAGATCCAGGCAGGGATGCAGTGAGCTCTACCAGTCCAGCCCTTGCCAGCCTGGCAGAGGACACTGTCTTGCCTCTGTGTGACCAGCCTAGCAGGACACAAGCACTAATCCAGCCTGTTCAAATCAAGTGTGAGTCCAGCCTCCCATCACCACCATATTACTATCTCTCTGACTAGTGGGAACATGTAAGAATCAAGAGACCAAGTTTCTGCATTTTGACAGTTGCAGTTCACTGTTGGATATTTCAGCACAAATTCCTCCTCTTCTGTGGTGTAAATGATCTATTTCACATTTTCGATTGCAGCTTTTACAGTGAGAGAAGTCAATCTTCAGCAAAGCGGTGTAGGGGCCAGAAATTACTTAAATAGTCACCGTGGGAGTTACCTGGGGTAACAGCTTCAAAAGGAGTGAACTATGGAGTTACTGGAGAGCAAAGGTACTCAAGACACCTCCTCAGTCTTAGCAGTAGCCTCCCTGAAATTGAATCAAGAGACGTTCTTGTTGCTATGAAGAGTTTTACACTATGAGCTTAAGGTTATTAAATGCTTGTGTACATCTTTATACAAAATAAAGGACGCTGCTGTCGCCACTGTGGCCGTGGTTTGTTCTGATACTGGTTTGACAGAAGCAGCATGTATGTGAATACTTCCTGCAGAGAATCCATGTCTCTAGGATCAGCTCTGATTTGGCACAAGAGCAGAGTGTTTGAGTTCTGATCTTACTTCATCCAGAAACTTGATATGTTGACAGGAATTATCTTGCTAGAGAAGCAGACAACAAAATCATAAATCTTGCCTTGCAGAGCAAACTACGTGCCTGAGGAAGGCTTTGTGACCTATCTTTCTGCCCTAAGGGATCCCATATTTGGTCAAAATATCTACTTTGAATGGATGCCTCCATGTTATAGACTTTCCCCCACCCTGTTTCTTGAACATTTTGATAAATTGTAATTGTTTCTCTCATCACCTAAGATTTTAGGGGGGGAAGAGGAGGAGGGCTGATTGTATGATTTTGTTTGTCATTTCAGACCAGCTTTAGTGAATTTCACAGGAAAGCAATATAGCAGCAAATACAACACATAACTGTTTTCCCCCCACATTTTATATGAATTAACATAATACACACTCCTGGGGCTGCTAATCCATGTTGGACTGCCATTTCCAGGTCTGAACAAGTATATTGTGGAATCCAGAAGTGTCTGGTGTTTATGAGCAACCTATATATAACTCTTTACAGTGTGGATTTTTTCACAAGAAAAAAATTGCATTTTTGTTCTACAGATAAAGATCTTTCTGCAAATACTGAACTATTTGACAGACCTTATGTCTCCAAACTTCTAATCTATTAAAAACCAGCAGAAGGCAATTACTATGGCATTATGTGTGCACATCAGCTATTGCAATGAATAAAATTTTAAACTCTAAATGCTGTCCTCTTCTCTCTTGAGTTTGAATGAGGAGTACAGAAAAGTCTCCCAAACAATTGCTGTACACACAAATATTTCAACTTCCTGATAAGTCTAGAAATTGCAGAAAAACTATGACTTAAGTTTCTCCTGCTGTTTTTGCTCTTTGTGATCAGAAAATAATTTCAAGTTGTCAAGGTGCTATGGTAACATATTGCAGATGCTTCTAACACATTTTTCAGTAAAAGAAACACCTCCCAAATGATGATATTCATATGTGAGTATAAAAAACTTTGACATAGTTTCTGCACAAATTTCTGAACCTTGGTAAAAGCTATGCTATTATTCATGTTAAGGAACTCTCTCAGTTCAGTAGTTACCATTCATTTAATATTTCCTATTGCAGAAGAAAGGAAACTACAATTGCATCATCATTCATTAACCAAACTACCTTTCTCACTTCTAATGATTTTCAATATATCGTTGAAGAAGAAAATATTACCCTTTGCCAAAGAACCCCCAAAGAGTATTATGCTGTAAACAGTTGTTCAACATTGAAAAAATCCCACTTCATTTTTTTAAATATGAACATTCTTAAAGTATGGCTGAGTTTGGTCTAGTTTCCCAGTTAAGCTCCAGTTTTGCACCACCTCATTTACCTCCATGCAGGCCAAGTGATGTCAGTGGGAAAGAGATCAAACAAAAGTGGGACTTTATGAATTCTAATCTGAGATGGAAGCTGTTACTTTACTTATAGTTTTCAAAATTTGCGTATACTATGTTTTCCACTCCAACATAAGACTTCAGTTACAATGGATAAAACAAAACTGCCGTTTAAAATGCAAGGCCTTCTTCACACCACAGATCTGTTTAGGATATCGTAAAAATATATAGAATCGTAGAATTGTCAGGGATGGAAGGGACCTTAAAGATCATCTAGTTCCACCCCCCCTGCCATGGGCAGGGACACATCCCACTAGATCAGGTTGCTTAGAGTCCCATTTAACCTGGCCTTAAAAACTTCCAGGGATGGGGCTTCCACCACCTCCCTGGGCAACCTGCTCCAGTGTCTCACCACCCTCATGGTGAAGAACTTCTTCCTAATGTCCAATCTAAATCTACCCTCCTCTAGTTTGGATCCATTCCTCTAGTCCTATCACTACCTGACATCCTAAAAAGTCCCTCACCAGCTTTCTTGTAGGCCCCCTTCAGATACTGGAAGGCCACAACAAGGTCTCCTCACATCATTCTCTTCTCCAGACTGAACAACCCCAACTCTCTCAGCCTATCTTCATAGGAGAGGTGTTCCAGCGTCAGCTATTAAATTTAACCTCTTATTCGAGCATCTCTTCCTCCTTGATTTTGCCTTACTATGTGCTTTAATAGAGTATTTAATGTTGAATTTTGGAGACTCTGGGTCAAAACTATTTCTGTTGGTTTATTGCAATAGAAGTTTCATTGCTAATACTGACATAATTATATCAAATATAAGAAACAAAAAATACTGTGAAAATGTGTACCGCTGTTTACATTACTTATAATCATCCTTGAGAACTTGCTACCTTCTTGACATATTGCATGGATGCTGCCTTCTTTTCTGTAATTGGCCACAGTTACTACACATCTTAGCATGCGAAGAATCTCCTTAACACATCATTAATAATTTATGATCTACCTCTACAAGTTTTCTTTGTATATATTCCATGTATACAAAACCAACTTATCATTAATTTTTATATATAGATATATTGCAGGTGATATGTATAGAAGCTTCTATATCTGCAATTGTAGCTGTAAGGATCTCAATCCTATCACTAGTAAGAGACTGTGGAAGTAGAAGACAAAACGTTTTCATTCTTTCCTCCTAGGAAAAAAAAAAAAAAAAAAAGTACAAAATTTATACATTATTAGTAATCAAAAGAGTACAAAATGCTTCAAAACTGTACATAACACTTATGCATAAAGAGGAAAAAATCATTTTTTCTTCAGCAAACTCACCTACAGTATTTATACACTCCTGAGAGTCTGACTGTACTACTGCTGTTGTTTTCATCTGCCTTTAGAACATAATTAAATTCAAAATTCTTATGAGAATTTATTTTCAAGTTGCATTTTTTATCAAATCAACATTACAAAATTTGCTTAAACAATGCAAGCTGAAGTTCTTAGTTTTGCTTGACTTAAAGATACCACAATGCTATCATGATTGCAGGCCAGCTAAGACTAAGATAAAAGCTGCTGGTAAAATGGATGAGCAACATATGTGTCCAGATATAATCCTTTACCTCCATGACTGACAGCATTAAAACTGGCCATAAATCACAGGTATGAGATATATTAATAAGGGAAATCCTTTGTTGATGATTCTAATGAATTAATTAGGAGAAAGTGAACTGACAAGGTGAATGAAGTGCCTCTAAACCAAAGCTACAAATCAATGACCGAATAATCATTTGAATTGCTGTTCCTCTCTGTATAATAAAGAACAGCTGTTCCTACCAAGGATAAAAAAAATTAGATTGCTATCATACTAAGAATGGAGTTTAATAGCATTCTTTCCTCCAAGGTAAAACAGAGGCTCGAGTGTTAGATGATGACACGGTGCATGGTGTGCTAGAAGTTTATTTTGTGTAACATCTTTCAGAATCTCAGAACAGGTTAATGAATAGTAACTACAATGTTTCTTATGCACATGTAGCATTGAAAAACTTGCAGACATATAGATTCTACCTACACACGTGTAGACCAGAATATAAGCACTATTACTTAAGGGATTCTATGTCCCTCACACAGCAGTGGCTGTGTGAAGAAATACAGAAAGGCAGAACTAGGTGGGTTAAGTGACTCTCATGTGATAGATGACGTGTGTGCTAATGGCAGGAACTAATGGTTTCAGGAGCCAGTTTCAGAACAGGAACAAGTGCACTTTTGATCTCATATTATCTGCTGTGGACAGTTGTCCCAGAAAAGTGCACTAGCCCAGTCAGTGGGCTGGCAGTGGACATCAGCAAGCGTGACATAAGGCCCCCACTTTTATATCTTACATCTCAGCATCACAGAGAGCTCCACCCTTCTGCATCTCACTGACTGCCTCTATCACATGTATGCAATGGCCTCATCAGAGGTGTTAGTCTAAGGGCTCATTCCCAGCACCACCACTCAGCCTCTGCCGGGTGTCTGCTGTACAGAGAAACTGTCTGCTCCTTGCTGGTGCTGATGTAGTTGGGGATGTGGATGAGGCTTCTGCCTCAGGGCCATTTTTTCCTATATGTTACCCTAATTATTATCCTGATAGGAGGTTTTGTATTGCCCAATAACATAAAAACATGTGAATTCCATCATTTCTTACCTGATAAAGGTCCACAGGAGCTAGCTTTATTGTTGATATTTAGATCATTGCTCTAACGTTCTCTCTCTCTCTTTAAATGAAGAGATAAGGATAGTAAGAACTGTGTATAGCTCTCAACTATACTGTGATAAGTCTTCAGGAATTCATCAGATTTGTACTACTGCTGTTAACAGTGCAAATCAAATCTAACATTTTAAAATGTCTTAGGAATCCTTGGATCAACACACTTGCCCCCAACTGGCCCTACTAGTCATATATATTAGTACACATCCAGTAATGCAAATATGATAGCTTACTAGTTAAATCTTTCTTCCAACTTCAGTTTATGATGTTTCTGTGGAAAAAAAAAAAATAATAACAAACCACAAACAAAAGAGCAATTTTACTTTGAAGGCAAAGGTAATGGAGCTTTGCATTAACAGAGCCATTTCCCCCCGATGTAGACAGTACTGCCACATTATTGGGAAATTGCTCTTGGGAGGCTGGAACAGCTTAGAAATGGATACTCATTTCACTGATAAATGTAAGCCTGATGACAAAAAGATTTTAAGGAGCTTATTCTCTTCCCCTCAAAAACAAAACAAAAAACAAGAACCAAAACCTTTCAGCTTCATCTATATATCTATATTTGTGTCTGTATACACACACACATTTGCCTTATTTTGTGTCAACACAAACTACGTTTAAAAGATCAAATGATTGATCTGTGTTCATTTCATTAGCAACTTGTTAAATGAGGATTGCTATATGAGAAGTCTGCACTTCTGGGCCTCTGCTCTGAATGCCAGGAGGACTTGTGTCTGTCTCCAGTGACTTTCTGGGTGTTTTTTCCTATATGCCCCCATCAACTTGCATCATTTGTATACTTTGCATTTTCACTTAAAAAGGTCAGTAGTTTCTGGAAACAGACAACAGTCAGTAGGAACCTGTCTATAAAAATCTCACTATTATTCTTTTAAATCAAAGCAATAAATAAAGAAATTCTTGATAACTGCTCAGTAGAAAATGAAAAAGGTATATAAGACTTTCCTTTAGATAAAAGATAGATATGCATTTTAGACATAAAGGACATAGGGATTATACTGATATCCTCAGTTTCAATGTTTAAGCTGATACCTTATTATATGTAATGACAATCTTCTTTATGATTCAGGGAGATAAGCGCTGGAGAGACTTTGTAGCATGTCTTAAGGGTGGCACTCCATGACTTAGGAAATTATGTGACGATTGTATTTTCCAGGCTAAATACTTTTTGAAACTAGAGAAAAATCTGTTTTAGCCCTCTGTCTTCAAAATGCTGTGTTCATAAGTAAAATCTATCCAGTTTCATTTCTCCCTCTCTTAAAAGTATTCAAATTCTGCCATCTTTACTTAGGATGAAGTGCAGCTTACTTCATTAATAGTGCCAGTTAGTTTCCATAGAGTTAAATACAATAAAAGTAAGAAAGATTATATTGCCTGTCCTCAGCTGCACTTTATTCTGTAACATTTTTTCCTCTTTTGAAATGCAAGGTGTGAATGCAAAACAATTGCTGAATGGGCTATTTTGTATCCTAACAAAATATAACTAGTGACAGTCAAATTTTATGGTATAAAGGGAAAACAAATAAAAGAAACATGTAGTACTTGGAATGGAAGGAACTATAGAGAGACAGAGAAAGGAAATCATCCTGTAGGGATCTACCAAGCGGACAGTTACACTGTAAGTATTTTTTAATATTTCTAGGGAGAAAGAAAAATCACATTCTTCCAGTCATTTTACTGGCATTGTATCTTTCCTAGGACATTTTAATAACAAATGTAGTTTATTTAATACACTACATTCAATTTCATAGGCATATGCCATTCCTATTTTAAATTCAATGTCCTCTAACAAGATATCTGATATGTCTACTTATAGGAAACTGAGAGGAACAACAGTTCAGTTCATAAATTAAAATTATTGTCTCATCATCAGCTTTGATGCAGTGAGAACAATTTACATCACTGATTGTTATGTCCATGTTATTCATTATTCCATTCCATGTGGTTGTGCAAAGGAGATGTTTGCCATTTGACTAATGATTTTAGTAGACTTTCTTCTATATATTTTTTCAATATTTCCAAAAGTCTTCAGGTTTAGCTGCCAAAAATCGAAACCAAGCTGAAATTATAATCAGCTATTGTTTCAAGTCTAGATCCATTTCAGTATCTCCTTAGTAAAAGATAAATAAAACAGTTAAATACAGAGCTAAAGGGACTAAGATGAAGGATCAGAAGCAAGAGTGCCATCTGTGTAAAATATTTACACTGTAAAAATATTTAGCCATAAACTAGAAGCTAACTCTCGCTTCTCCCCACCTGGTTAAAAGGTAGTCACAGCTTTCTGCAATGCTGATTTGATGCTGTGTTAAAACTGTTGCATGTACACTGATGATAATATACCGGTTAGAAATTCAGAGGTGTTACCAATACATTCTTATGAAACATTTCAGAAGTTTCTTCTATTTTCACGTAGGTTAGACAATCTTACTATTGTCATTGCCATATCTGCCAGTTCTACGACCCTTTTCCATTTCAATTTCCACTGTGTCATTTATATAGGTAAGTAGTCAGACATATCAAATAGTCATGAATATATCTCTATTCCCAGTAACTTTTTATTTGCTGATTTCCCTTATGCACAATGGAGTTAACCAAAGGAAACTAGATGACCTTCATGTGTATATATATATATATATTTATATATTTATATATATATGATGAAGGCTATTTAGTTAATGTTCATATTGAGATGACCAAGTTTAAAAATAGATGCCTCTTTTTCCAAATGTTTTCTTAGTATGTTGTCATTTGGAGATATTTTTGCCACTGGAAAGAAAGATTCCTACCCCTCCTGTCTTCATTTCTTAAATATGATGGCTACAAACAAAATCTTGTTAGGCAGGAAAAATTTTCGAATATGATTCAGAGGATAAAAATACTCCTGTATTAATCCAATATTCCATGTCCCATAAGAATGAACAGCTCAATCATGTAATCAATATTTATTTTAAAAACCTGTACTGTAAGAATATTAAATATCAAGACAAATTGTAATTGATGTGTCATAACCTTGTCCAATAAAGAGACATGGTCTAAGTGACTGTAATCAATTAGTTTGTTAAATAAAACAGTAAAGAGAGAAGTTCTCTGTCAACTTGTGCTCTGCCCCAGTGAAGCTACATCTGGAGTACCTGTGTCCAGTTCTGGGCTCCCCAGTTCAAGAGAGACAGGGAACTACTGGAGAGAGGGGAATATGAAGATTATGAGGGAACTGGAACTTCTCTTTTATGAGGAAAGACTGAGAGACCTGGGGCTGTTTAGCCAGAAGAATACAAGACTGAGAAGGGATCTTATCAATGGTTATCAATATCTAGACAGTTGGTGTCAATAGGATGGGACCAGATTCTTTTCAGTGATGGCCAGTGATAGGACAAGATGCAATGGGCACACACTAGAACACAGGAAGTTCCATTTGAACAGAAGGAAAAACTTCTTTACCTTAAGGGTGGTGGAGCATGGGAATGGGCTGCCCAGAAAGGTTGTGGAGTCTCCTTCTCTGGAGACTTTCAAAACCTGCCTGGACATGATTCTGTGCAATTCCTTGATAATATGTGCTAAAAGAGTGTAGATGTGTGTGTGTCTCTATTACTAATTTATAGCTTACTTTTAAGAGATATGTATAGCCTTTTGCATATCCAGACCCCAGGGTATTCACTCACTGTATTCTACTAGCTATGAGTTAGTTTCATGATAGAAATTTATTTCTTAGTAGCTTTGCACAGTTTTCCTCAGAAACAGAAAGAGATGTTGTGGTCTCTATTCTGAACTTTTCACAATGAACTATAAGAGTCAAAGGGAAATAAAGAAACATTATAGGATAAACGTATCAGTAAGGTGATCTCTGTTGCACAGCTTCCTCCTTTTTAATACAGATTTCCTTCTGAGAAGTCAGTATCTATTTCTCATCTTAGGCCAAATTTCTGTCAGCAGGAATGCTATTGAGAAGGGCTGCTGAAGGCAAGAGAGATATTAAATATCTAGAATTTTGAGTATATGGACATTTCCACTTGAGGCAGTTCAAAACATTTGTAGCCATGGGGTAGAATGCTGTTACACATTAAAAGCTGATTAAGTTATATGAAAAACAGAGTATAAATAAATAGTCAGTTTTGAAAATGGAAACTGTTTAGAGGTGTTCCAAGCTCCAATACAGGCACAACCAGCATTTGAAATGCTAACACAGATTTAAAAGACATCATGACAGAATTCACAAGCAAAACCACTCAACTTGGCATCAAGATGAGTCTAAGAAATACCAGTAAACACAACACTGGGTAAATAGTTGATATGGTGAGTCATGAATGTTATAAATACATGTGAAAAGTTTAAAATTCTTAAATATTGATAAAACACATTTAGCGTTTGAGGAAGAAAATAATCTAAAACACCAGCAGGTACCTAAGTAAAACAGTCAGTTCATTCCTCATTAGAATCAAAAGAAAAAAGTGAGATATTTAACTATACGTGTAATAAAAAAAAAAAACAAAACAAACAACAACACAAAATTATGCAATGCAGTATTGATTTTTTTTTTCTTAAATTAATTCCTTTTGATCTAAACACCTCCCGTGTATATGAGAGGAATAAGAAAGGATCCAGAAAGGTCATTATTGTGGGTTTATGAATACTCTCTGTGTCTAAATGCTCTGTGGGTGGTTGGGTTATGTCTATATGCAGGAGCGGAGCAAAATATTCTCTTCTTCGCAACATGGTTCAAAGGTATCACAGTTCTTTATCAGAGTTATTAAGAGTGTATTTATATAACACTTTGCAGCACTAAAATGGCTAAGACAAATGTAAAAATTAACCAATTTTCATGAATCTATGATCACTTGAAAAAAAAAAATAGAGGGAAGTAAAAAGATACATAATCAAAGAATGACAAAACCCATGTTTTCAAAAGCAAAAAAAGAAAAAAAACAAATAGACATTCCTTTCTGACCTCTGCTGTAAGAGAGGGAATAACTAGTTTTTGTAATAAAAGTAAACTTCTCTGAACCTGAGAATACTTTGCTTATAAGGATATTTTCAACAGCACGGAAGGAAAATACCAGCTTAGAAATTAGTCAACAAATATATCCTAAGTATCAGTTGTCAGTGACACTAAGTATCAGATGCCACTTTCATAACAATATCATAACAGATTGCACTGATACAATCCTGCACCAGAAGACACCAAATCCAATGAAGATATGATCAGCCGAGGAGAAAAACTACAGCTACTTACTAACTGACAAAAATCTAAAAAACTGGACAAGGTTGATAGCAAAATACTGGAAGAGATATTAAGATATTTAACTGTAGATAAATATACTCTTATCTTTTTGACCAATTCCAAATTGAGAGATTTATGATTTGATATCAGAGAGACAAAATATATTGTTTAAACTTCAGTTACTAGTAGCATGGACAGGAGGTATTCTGAATTACTGAAATTTGACAAAGCTGGACACCTGCTTAGAATTCTTGTATCTGTATCCAATAAACATATTTCATCACTATGGTTGCAAAAACAAATACTGACTAGCAAAATGTGGCTGACTGAAATAAAATTATTGAGAAATAGAATGACACACTGTCTGAATCAGATTAGCCACCAAAGTACTTGAGCAAAAGTGGATTAAATTGGATGAACTGTCTTAACTGTTATAGCAAGATATATTTTCTTCTAAATCTAAATTGCAGGACCTGGGAGCAATTCCTGCTTCCTTGATCAGGGAACACAGTCATGCCACATCCCTACTGCCACATCAGAGCAAGACCCTGTTATGAATCATCCCCCTGCTGTAACTTCATTTCCATAGACAGAAAAACTAGACATGTGGGCATGAAGTGAACCGCAGCTTTATGAAACTCATCTGTTCTTCATACTTCCATTCCTCTTTATTTTCTCTTATTGAACCCCTTAACACTTACAGAAAATCACTTACATGGCCAACAATAAAATTACTCGATAATTAAAACTGACAAGCAGAAAGGCAACTTGCTTAGATGCTACACGCTTGGATACAGAGGAGTGATGTTGAATCTTTTTTTGATTTGTAGATCCCCTAAATTTTTCAACTGGTGGAAGTGACACTATGTAATAAATTTAATCTATTGACAATAGACTCTTGTTCCTTATTCACTGGTGGGTCACAGGTTGAAAACTGCTGGTACAGAGTCTTATTTTTACATAACACATTACAGTGTAATTTACAATTAACCTGAGGAGTACACTGGACCTGCAGTACTTGACAGGAATTTCACCATTGACTACAGTTTTATGGAGAGTCAGATGTTTTCTTTTGGGGGGAAATAATTCAGTAGGAGTCAAGGAAAGTAAACTTTGAATAATATGTATGTTTTGAGCCTGATCCAAAGCACACTGATTGTCAGAGGGAGTATTTGCCCACATATTCCACTACTAGCAATGATAACTTTTATAAGAAGCAATCGTTTTAATGACTCAGAGTATAAATGGATAATATGAGGTCATAAAGGTATTTCCTTTCCCTTCCCTCCCAAACTATTGCTCTTGCATTTCACAGCACTACATATTTAGAACCAGACAGACTACTCACAGAGGTACACTGCTATTCACTATAACCTACAATGGTAGAATTCAGTCTCACATGAGTAGTTATTATAATTATGCCTCCATATCATCTTTCTGTAAATATTTAGGTACGCAACACTACCAGAGGCAATATACCAATTTACATGGATCATTGAGTTGTTCTGGTGTATGCATTCTCACACTATATTCTTACTTACAGTTATCACTCAAGAAAACCATCACTAAGTTATGCAAAATTTCTAATGGTTGTTTCCCTCACATGATTTTTCATGAGTCAGTTGCTCAGCACATTTCATATCATTTAGCATATTGTTTTCAAATAACCTGTGATTAGCTATTTTCTGAATAACCAATTGTTATCCTGTAGAATTTACTCTAGCTGAGGAAATCTACACCTATTCAAGTCTGACCAGTGCTTTTACAGGATAATGTGCTACAAACTGCTTTTACCAGGTAATTCATATGTCGCTCGTGACTGAGGTGCTGCTCTACTGAAGTCACAGTTTGCTTAACTTGTTCCTGAGTGAGGATGTTCTTGTTTTATTTACACTTTGTCTTGGTATTGAGCTAGACTTTAGCCAAGGCAGTTGCCTGGACCACAGTAACTAGGAATTGATGCTGAGTTCCTTTGGGTACAGATATCAGTTATATAGATGTGAAAATCAAACAGATATCCAAAGAAAATCACAGCTTCCCTCATGTAGGTGTTTTATCATTCCATTTTTTTCAGCCTAGAGAGTGGAGGAATTATCTGGGTATATTGTATGCAGTTGAACATGCCTTTTGGGTGTTCCTCAAACACTGTCTTGACAGACACCTCTTTTCTCTCTCCATTTGGAGAGGTGATCTGCTCAGGAATTTATTTGTCAGCAATGATGACCTGCTATAGATAAATCATCATTGTTGATGTCTTATTGGACATGTAATCAACACACCAAAAACTGTTCAGAACACCTCTCCTCAGGTTCTGCACATGTGTGCAAGAGAACTTCTCCAACTGGCAGGTGTGGTTTTTGCACAACATGAGAGTCTCATAACCATACAGAAGCACAGGAACTTAGCCACTTTATTTATTTTTAGTTTAGTGATCTCTCTCATGGACCACATAAGTCTGTCAGGGCCACATGAGCTTCCTGAGGACAATTTTTGCAGCTCCCTCTTAGTATTGGCTATGCTGTTCAGTTTCTCAGTAAAGAAATTAACAACTGAACAGAATTCAAGATTGATCAGATCACATGAAAGGGAGAGTGTCTTTCAGAAAGTTGTTGATGGCACTTTTTCCAAACAGATAATCAGATCCAGAATCAGTCTATCAAAAACTGAAGATGCATCTTAGCTCAGGCTACCAGTAAGCTTGGGCACCTCATATAATTTAAGTAGAACCAACCTGCTGCAACCTAGAGAGATAATAAATGTATTCTGATTTAATAAAATGACTCCTGATCACAGAATCACAGAATATTAGGGGCTGGAAGGGACCTCGAAAGATCAAGTCCAACCCCCCTGCCAGAGCAGGAACCTAGAGTAGATCATGCAGGAATGCGTCCAGGTGGGTTTCGAATGTCTCCAGAGAAGGAGACTCCACAAACTCCCTGGGCAGCCTGTTCCAGTGCTC
>VWZK01009216.1:278025-366787 GCA_013396935.1 Baryphthengus martii
CCCCAGAGCTGCTCTCCAACAGATCAGCCCCCAACCTGTACTGATACATGGGGTTGTTCTTCCCCAGATGCAGAACTTTACACTTGCCCTTATTGAATTTCATTAAATTTCTCCCTGCCCAGCTCTCCAGCCTGTCTAGGTCATGCTGGATGGCAGCACAGCCTTCCGGCATGTCAGCCACTCCTACTAGTTTTGTATCATCAGCGAACTTGCTGAGGGTACACTCCATCCCCTCATCCAGGTCATTGATGAAAATATTAAACAGCATTGGACCCAGTACTGATCCCTGGGAGATGCCACTAGTCACAGGCCTCCAGCTAGAGTCTGATCCACTGACCACAACACTCTGGGCTCTGTCCTTCAGCCAGTTCCAAATCCATCTCACCACACAATCATCCAATCCACACGTCTTATGTTTGCCCTCCTTTGAGAGCAAATAGCTACATAATATACAGTACGTGTATGCTTGTGTAATATAAAAAATAAGTAGTAAACCAGGTTATTTTATTTACTTCAGATAGATCCCAATGTTACAAGATGACCAAAACAGTTTTAATGAAAGAAACTCAGAGGAAGATTAAAAAAAAAAATGTTCTATATTATTGTTTCAGAACAGGATACCACTTTTCCTTTCATAGATTTATTTGTATTTCAATAATAAAAGGTCAATAATTAAAACAAAATACGATCTACTGCATCATCACTGGTAAAATGTATCCATTGAGGATACATCCTTTCCAAATGGCATTATTTGAAATTAGACATTTTATTCTTTCTAAAAAACTGTGAGTACTTCTCAGTATTTGCTCATTACAAATCAGAATGACATTTATACAGGGTTTATAATAAACACCATTGTCAGCAACAGATCTAAAAGGTCAAATCTTAATTATAAAAGTTAACAAGAATATCAAAATATCAATTCTTGTTTCCATTTCATTGGAGATGCAAAAGCAGCATCAAGACATAGGCAGTATTTTTTTTCATAAGAATCCATGTAATTGTGTTGTTTATATATCAGCAGATAAGTTTAAGACTGGGAAATGCAAAGAATCAAAGCCTCAGAGAATTAGGAACCTTATGTAATTTCAAAGGCAGTACCCAGCTGAAACCAGAAATATTAATAATATCAGTATGTGCTCTTCAAGGGGAAGCCAAAGTAATACAATTTCTTACCGATTCCCACAGGATCACAGAATGGTAGGGATCAGTAGAGACCTCAAGACCATCTAGTCCAATCTCCCTGATAAAGCAGGTTCACCTAGAGCAGGTTGCATAGGGTCACGTTCACACAGGTTTTGAAAGTCTCCAGAGAAGGAGACTCCACAGTCTCTCTGGGAAGACTGTTCCCATGTTCCATCATCCTTAAAGGAAAGAAGTTTTTCCTCCTGTTCAGATGGAACTTCCTGTATTCTAGTTTGTGGCTGTTGTCCCTTGTCCTGTTGCTGGGCACCACTGAAAAGAGTCTGGCTCCATCCTCTTCACACCTGCCCTTTGGATATTTATAAGCATTGATAAGATCCACACTAAACAGAATCAGGTCTCTCAGCTTTTCCTCGTAAGAGAGATCTCTGGTCCCCTCATCATCTTCATAGCCTTTCACTGGACTCTCCAGCAGTTCCTCATCTCTGCTGAACTGGGGAGCCCAGAACTGGAAATAGTACTTCAGATGTGACCTCACTAGGGCAAAGTAGTGGTGGAGGAAAACCCTCCTCAACCTGTTGAACACACTATTTTTCATGATTATTAATTATGTTCTTAATGGGTTATGTTCTGTGACTTACAGGATGAGGCCGTTAAGCCATGACATTGGAAATACAACATAAAAAATGTATGTACTTTTAATGTGTGAATACAATATAAAAATTTTGCATATTTTTTTTACATGTGATCATATCTTCTTTCTTCAAGGACCTATGAACTCATCTTAGATGTTTCTTATTCTATTTTTATTTTATCGCCAAATAAGCCATAATAAAAAGTATGTTAAGATTATATCATGAGACTTGTAAGAATACTTAAATATACTGGTTTGATTCATGAAATAACGATTTAATTATCTAAGCACTATTTGCATTAAAATAGTACTTAAGGACTCTAATGAGAACAAGGCCTCATTAAGCTAAAAACTCTACATACAAAATTGGAACGTGACCCTAAGTTAAACTATATTAAGTCTATAGCCCTAGTCATACAAACAGAGCTCAACACAGAATGAAAATATTAATTACTTCTTCTTTAAAATGTTTTCTTTTAAGTAAAGTCCTGCCAGATCACAGTGTACTGCCTGAGATGTAAAACAAGTCAAAAAAGTAAACTGTACTTAATAAAGAAAACTCTTGGAATATTGCTTTAGTTTTACAATCATTAAATACAGAAAAGAAAGTTAATGAAGAAAGGTATTGCTCTGTGACTATAAATTGTATTCATACAATCACCATAAGTTGAAAGTAATTCTAAAAAATCTTGAAATAGTTATTGAATGCAAGTATTGAATAACTATTGAAACTATACTGCAGTACAGGTTAGAATGCAGAGTTAATCAACATAAGATTTGAGAGAAAACATGGAAGCTTGTGCTTAGCTTAAAGTATAGTCAATACGCTGAATCCAAGAAAGTAACTTTTTAAAAAAAAAAATGTTATATGTGTATTTTGATGTTTTTCTGGATATGTCCATTTCCTTCAGAATTTGTTCTTTGAAAATAAATTGTATCTATGTGTATTTTTATTTAGATTACTGCTTATGATGTTTGTTCACTTGTCTGTTTGAAATCAAGCTATCTTTCCACATACTGTCAGTCTTGTTTCACAAATCCTCCAAACACTAGAGAAAAGAAATAAGACAGAGCAAAGGGAGGAATCTTTGGAATTTCTTCAGCAAGGGCATAAATGGAGAAGGTGACAGGAACAGACAAAAAAAAAATCTGAAGGTGGTTATAGTTTCAGGAATGCACGTTTCCAGTTAATAATTCCATTAGATTTTATGGACACGGAGCTTGTAAAAGGCAGTGTGAATTAGATCTTCCATTCGATCATAGAAGCCTGGAGTGTAGCAAATGCCCAAGAAAGTGTGGAAAAAACAATCAAAGGGCCATTAGCAGTAGATGGGTCTCTCCTGCCTAAGAAATGAAGAAACTGCCCATGGGGGAATCTGTCATTCTTGGCCATTGACTGAGCTGTGGCTTCAAGGAAATGCATTTTAAGGACAAAGCAGGATGGGAGTGATAAACTCCTTGCTTGCCCATGTGTGTAGAAGAGTTGCAGTTTCCTGTCACCACAAGGGAAAGAGGCACAGTGAGTGAAGACAATCCTTGGCAGCATAAGAAGAAATAAAAAATAAGGATTAATTCACCTCAGCACATGGCAATGGTTTGAGAAATTCTGCTGTCTTGTGCCTATATATAAAAAGAAAAAATATGTTGAATAACAGTTAGCTAAAACAAACAAACAAAAAAAAAACCACAAAAAACAAACAAACAAACAAACAAAAAACACACACAAAAAAAACCAAAACCCAAAACAACAACAAAAAAAGTCCCACAACCCTAAAAATGCCTAAAACCCACAAAAGGAAATTGAGGGTTGGAGAAGATTACTTACAATGTGAAAGTGAGAAGCTCACTCACTATTTTATAAACAAGAAGATGACTTGCAATGTACAAGTCTCTGAAGAAATTACTTAATGTACTAAAAAGCTCTTTAATCCAGTGAGGAAAAGTCTAATTAAAACCAGTAGCTCTGCACTGTAGCCCGAAATTGAAACTGAGGCAAGGAAGTATCTCAGTAGTGAGACAACTTCACAACAGAGGTGATAGTTTCTCTGTCTTTAAATGTCAGCCGACCAAGACTGGATTTGTTTCTGCAGTCAAAGTGATGGAAAGGTGTACTTAAATTATGCTTAATGAATTGTGATATTAAAAAAAAAAAAAAAAAATCTGACTCTACAGACTGTGATTTAAAGTATAAAAAAATCTTACTGAAAAGAAATTCTGAGCTTCCGTTTTCTGTACACTGACATATTCCAGAACTAGTGTAGTTAATTTTTTTTAAATTAAATTAAAAAATGCATGGAGTGCATTAAAAAAAATAAAAAAATATTAAGGTCTTTCTGATCCTCTGTTGGTGTCTAGTATTAAAAAAAAAAAAAAAAAGAAAAAGAAAAAAAGTGGGAGAAAGAAAAGGTGTTTAGTTCTTTAGGACAGGTAACTGCGCCTTTCCCTGCCCAGTTGTACCTGGATGCTGTGAATCTCAGCTTCCTTAGATTATTTCAACCTCTCAACCAAATTCCATTCCCATGTGGTAATGAATGGACAAGTTTTCAGCCTGTAGTATGAGATCACAGTTTTCTCCTAACTTTAAAATTGCTATAAATTACCCATGAGCACCAAGACTGTTTGTTTTTTCAGTAGATGCGTTCATCCTTAAAGAATGTCTAACAGCTATAAATAACACTTAACCACTTCATGATTGAACTGGTGGAATGAAAGCCAGAAGTCAGAAGCCAAATGCTTTCACTATACACCATAAGAATTCCTTTCAGTAAAATAAATTTCACATACTTTAAAACTTAAGGCACACAGGCTCAGCGACATACAAACTAAAATCCAGTGTGAGGACAACCTCCTCTTATGTTGGTAGATCAGCAGTTTTTTGAAAACTAGGCCAAATTTCACAACACTTAAAGGGGCAAAAGTGACATAAACCTATTGTTTCTTTTGGCCTTTGCTCTCTCACCAGAATATTTGAGTATCCCCAGCAATCCCAGAGCTCACTGCCATAGTCGCTTATGGTAGTAGTTACTGAACAGCTTTCAGTCAATAGTTGAAACTGGAAAGACTAAATAACTCCTCTGTTTAAGATCAAAGGGTTAGCATCCACTTTAGCAGTTTAGCTGGCCTATTCAAAGAGACACTGACTTCTTACAGGATGATGTTCAATCTCAACAATTGCAAGGAACAAAGAGAACCCAAATTTATAAACTCAGAGTTTAGGGACATAGATAAAATAAGCCCAGATAAGATTACAAGACTAGCTTCTTTCATGATGTTATATCCAGGTGCTGTACATTAGCAATTTAAAGACTCTGAGGTCACAGATAGTACCTTACTCCCATTTATCACTGAGTTATTGGAGCTCTGACAGGCAGGGTTTGAGCACGATTAGGTTGATTAGGCACTATACCCATACCCAGTAAGCAAATAGTCTCTGCACTGAAGAGTTTGAACTCTGAACTAAACAGCAACAGAAGAGAGGCAGCCAGAGCAACCAGAGAAGGGAGCATATAAGATATTTACATAACTTAACTCTGGAAGGAGTTAGCAAATAGCTGAAAGAAAAAACATTTTAGCCTCCCTGAAAGAAACAGACAAAGCCAGCTTTAAACCAAAGCAGAATATACGTATTTGAGTTCTAAAAGTGAGATCTAGATCTAGACTATGTGGTGTTGGCTTTTTTTCTTTGAAAGAAACCAGTCAGCATCCAAATCAATATAGAAGATCCAGCACTACAATCCTTGAGAACAACTGTCTCTGTTTAAGGCTGAGGGCAAGCCCCACAGAGCAGAATTCCTATCGGCCCACTCTCCCCCTCCCCCTTCCCTCCCAAGGGAGGATAAAAAGGAGAATGAGGAAGGAAGTGCCTCACACAAAACTGGAAGTTAAGACTATGAACAAAATTTAATAAGTAACACAGATAAACAGGGAAAAGGAAATAGGAAGGGCAGAGGGATATACAAGCATATACAAAACCAGCTCTCAGGTGGGGATGGATTGTGCAGAGCACGTGGAGCCAGGCCTGTCCACGCTGAGGTACGGTCCCACCAGCAGCACAGCCCAAGTGAGAAAGAAAAGAGCAAAATCTGCAATTCCTGTCCTTTTATAGAGCGTGGCAGGGAAGAGGAGGGAATACCAGCTGCCCTCTGACCCCTCAGGGTCCTACAGTTACCACATGTCCATTCCCCCTCAATTTTTTAACTCTTAAACCACAACAACAACCCAACCACTACCACCACTCCCCAAATAGAAGTCTGTTTCCTGAAGATAAACAAAACCAGAAAGTTATTACCATTGAAAGTTATGGAAAAAAAAATTATAATTTGTTCCCATCTAACTGCATTACAAAGTGTGGAATGTCTCATACAGCATCCTTTGCATTCAGGTGTGTCACACTACGTGCACAACTCTAGATTGCAGCAGACTGCTAAAGAATGGAGATCCCTTCCAGCATAGCTCTGAGATGGGATTTGGAGGTTACTGTTTTTAAGATACTTTTCTAGGGTAGGTGATTATAAAACAATGTTTAATTTTATGTTTTCTTAGATTTTGGATTTAATTGGTTGAGTAGAATAAATTTTACTGATCTGTGACTGCTTATTTTTGCTACCTAATTTTCCATTTCTTTTGAGCAGATTGCATAAATATACTTCTTTTCCTGTAAAAAAAAAAAAAAAAAAGCCCTTTGTGAAAAGTGTTCACAGAGTAGGGTCACAGATCCTACATTAGCAGCTTGTTCTGCAGACAAAAATCATAACCTAGGATTTTTTTTCATTCGGTCATCTATTATAGCACTAGGAGACTCAGAAAGTGTACTTTAATAAATTATGAGGAAGAATCTTTCATTATTTAGCTGAGGTTTTTTCCCTGTGGCTTTAAAAATGCTAGTATTATATTCTGAAAATTTTGATCAGCTAGACAACTTTTGTTAGAAACAGAGAACCTCAGCTACAGCATGGCGACCATTTGGTCATAATTCAATCATTCGCACACACCTCCCATACAGTGTACCTGCAGTATCTTTTCACACAGTCTGTGTGAAGTTTTACACATATATACACAAACAGAGAGCACATATATAAAGCAAAATTTACAGAGGCTGCAGTTTTTCATGGAAATATACCATGCACCAAGATAAGCTAGACTTCTGGTTTCTTGTAAAAATGTTGGAAATATCATTTTTTTTTTTTACCTAACCGTCATGGAAAAATATCCAACTGAGGTGTTGTAGTTTGAATTTTGTTGTATTTCTTTTTTTGGCTTTCTGAAGTGAGGGAACGGGTTTAAATAAACATTTTTATTTGGGTTCTACAAGGTCTTAGAAAGGGGTAGTGTATGAACACTGACATATTTGGACTTTACGTAAAGATACTTTGCCATTTTTGAAGCCAGATCTAACATTTGTATCAACAAATCATACACAAAAACGTCAGTCTAAGCCTCAAGGTAAGAAAATATATACTTAAAGGGATGCTTTGTATTTGGTTTTAAAAATACACTCATTTACAAGCAGATTTTGAATGACTGCCACCAACTTAGAAAATGACCTTTTCATTTATTTTTAATTTTCTTAAAGATAGGTCTCTTTCAGCAATCTATAATAATCATAAAGTACATAAAATAACTTATAATCACATATATTATAGAGTCTGACTAAGTTCCACAAAAGCATTTACAGTTAAGCATGGACTTAATCTCCCTTTGAAGGACTTAAGGGTGTTTATTCTGTATGTTATATAAAAGTAAATTTTACAGATCATACAAACAATTTAACCAAGTGAACAGGATGTAATTTAGATACCTAGCATTTTCAGTCACGTGAGTTTAATTCAAGATGACACTGTTCAATGCTTATCTTATTACAGGGACTTCTGAAGATGAATGTTTACTGCCTTAAGTCTCTCTTAAAGTAACAGTTCATGGAAACTGAAGGAGGTCAGGTGCCCTAAAAGTATAACAAACTTCTCTGTATAATAGTACTTGGCTTACACTTTTATGATGATAAGATGGCAATTTTTACATTCCTTCTATTGTGTATCTGTATGTGATCTTCAGTTATGACCTTTTCCACCCTCACTCTTTGTGGGTATATCGCTCTTTTCTTTGTGTGATACCTAAGGACCATACCTCTGTGAGGACATTACGCTTAGCAGAGGTTGTCAAGAAACAAGGGCATAAACGGTAATAAAATCCACAAATTCCTGTTTATGTCTACAATATGATATTTGCAATGTGTGGCTGTGCACGATTACAACTTAAAACTGATGTCTAATAATTGTCTTTTGACTTTCCCAAGGACTTTTTTTTTTTTTTCCTCTAGGAAAAAGTCCTGATACTGTGAATAGATGTTGGGAATATGAGCAACATTTTAAAGATCAGAGTAATCAGGTGTGAAAAACAGATCTGCCCATCAAATCTAACACAAAAGTATATTCGTAATCTTTCATTTTTTAATTTTTCAAATTTTCGTATCTCCATATTATAACCCTTTCTTGAATCCTGTGTATAAAAATGGGGACCCTTATCCCACATACAAGATTTATCACTCTAAACAATTTATACAACTCTGTAATGCTGTCAGACTTATTTTGTCTGATTGTACAATCATGTTGCTATATGCAGCCGCAACTATTTGAACTTTCAGAGTGAATATTTTCTTATTAATTAATATTTTCAGAAGATAAAAATAGCAATCCAACAAAAAGTAATGAACTCCAGAAAAGCAGGAATCACAAAAATAATGACTCAAAATGATAAAGGTTGATGAACAAAGTAGTATTAGCAACAGAACATCAATATTCTGCCTGAGATCACTGGATTTCAAAAAAACACGTGAAATGGGTAAAAGCTCAGTGTCTGGCTGCATGAACAACCACTAACATTTTTACATCAGCTTTTTCTCACCTGCTCAGTGCAGTGCTTCACTTGGAAAAGCTGGGTTTGAAAAAAAGTTGGCTGAAAGACAAGAATAAGAACAGACAATTCAAAAAATATTCCTATGCTTGGAAACACACGTTGTTAATATTCCCTTTGTCTAGTATCAGATGTGGTTTCACGGCTTCAATTCTGGATTGCTTTTGTCTCTGGAAAAAATGGGTGATTTCATTATTTCTAGATTTATATAGATCCTATCTCTTCAAGGCAGTGCTGGCAGCAATGTAGTAAGGCTGCATTTGAAATTCTTGTCATCACTAATCAATTATTCTATAAATTATTAGATGTTTTTTTGTGGCTACAGATCCAAAATCTAGAGAAGTCTATGGAAAAAAATCTCATTCAGTTTAATAAGTTTCTTTTGATTGAGTTCTAACATAGGATATTCTGTAATTAGAAATGGGCAGAAACTCCACGCTTACTGAAAAGGAAGTTGGAGTCTTCAAGTCTGCCTAGTCCCCTTGGCTAAAGAGGACTTTATCACTGGATTACGTGTGGTAAAGTCACCTTCTGAGAGGGAAAGAGAGTACAGCTCAATGAAAATGAGATACTGATCTGAATTTATATACGCTGTCATTGTGAGTGCAAAACACTCGTATTGCTGCAGAAAAATAAAATCGCATGTTGTCACTCAGCAAAAGTGGACTAGATTCTGCTAACTAGAGAAGATCTAAAACAAGAATTGTGTGGAATTTAGGGCTTCACTGGGACAAGTGATATATCTCTATAAATGAATGAAACAGAAGATTAGATCACTACACAGCTGGACGCGTGGTTTGGATGGTAAATTCTCTGCACTGACTGGAGAATAAAACAAGGAGAGAGAGAGAGAGAGATTTCAGAGCTACAAAAAATCAAAAGCTTTACCTTTGTAAGATGAAGACTTTTCTTTTTAGGATTAATAAAAATGTTTTCCAAATCAATGGAAAAGAATTTGTAATGATCTCTCCATCCATGGAAGCTGGAAAGTTTTAAAGTTATGCTAGGCCAAATAAGTGATTTCATGAAAACTGAAAGCATGGAAATATATGCAATTTTGTCTAAGTGGTGCAGATGAATATGAAATATAGAAAATTCATGTCATTATTGAACCAAAATATTTTAGTGAGCCTTACTGTGCTGAAAAAAAAACCACCAACTTGTCTGAGTTTTTTAAATAGACAGCCTTTTCCAGCAAAAAATCTTTTCCACCAAAGTCTTGACTGACTAAAATTTTCCTGAGAACAACTAACCCTGGGTAAAAATTTAATGAGAAAAAGAGCTTGTTTTCTCTAGGGGAAAGTGGCGTTTCACAGTAAAACCTGAGCACTTCATATCAAGAGCAAAGATTTGTTACTTAGGAAATACCGTTATGACATCTCACAGACAGTCTAGACTGGGTTCCTCAAGCCCCATTGGCCTCCAGTTTGGTATTCCCCAGCAAAGATATTTTCATTTAAGCTAAATCCTTAGAAAACAATTCCTAAAAAGGGTGACTTAAAATAAACTCTAATACGATCATTCAAAAGAATCATGAAAGAAACTCTCTTTACTTGACTATTTAGAAAATAGCAGTATGCATAAAAAGATTGTATTTACTAAGTAAATTTGCACTTTTAGCAACCAGAATGGCTAAAATACTTTAGAAGACCTTTTCATTCGCAATCTTAGATTGGCTCAAAATCTACTTTTAACTTCCAAGCAAAACTCCCATTGATTTCAATGCATTAGAAGAGGAGGAGTGGCCAGATTCTCTGACCCTCTGAGCTGCATACAAAAGCCTCCATAGAGCCAACAGTCACCAGACATGCATCACCTAATCTAAAATACCATTCTCTCTGTAGTTTAGCTATGGCTATGGCTTTCCAGCCCAATGGCAAGCTCAGGTTCACCATTTAGCTACTTTGAAAAAATGTGTTTGCGTTGTAAAGCCTGTGAAACCGAGACCTGCATCACCAGATCACGAAGCTTCTCTTTCTTTCTTTCCTTCCTTCCTTCCTTCCTTCCTTGCTTCTTTTGTTCTTCGCTTCTTTCATTCTCCCTCCTTCTTTCTCTGCAGAGCAGAAACACAGGTATATAAGGAGCCATATGTGCTGTCTAATGAGGATACTGAGAGAACCAGAACTGTGGGACACACTGTGGAATGCATACTGCTCACAGTACAGGGGAAAACATTGGTGAATTTCTTTTTAGACTAAGGAATTGAGATAACCCAGAAGCACTTGGATTAGACTGGCCATAGAGGTATCTTTCTACCTGAAGTATGTGAAGGTGAGCCTAGCTTGAAGACGAAGGAAAAAAAAAACTCAAGAGCCACAATTTAGCAATCTGTACTCTAAAGCTTCAAATGCAGAGGCAGTCTACTATAATGAAAACTTTGGGGTTTTATAATAGCTTGCATCTCAGCTAATCAGTGGAGCAAGCCTATCAAGAATTTCTGTAGAAAGAACATGATTCATCACACTTGAGTAACTATTTAATATAGGTCAGATGAATCCTCTAAAAGTGCCTGCTTCAATCTACTGACAATAAAAAGAGCTCAACGTAAGTATCCTGTGCTGTAACAGCTTGTTCCATGACAGCAGTGCAGAGTTTTTTGCTGCCATTTTATCACACTTCCACTGAACTTATACCCAAGGGAAGCATGGGCTGTCTGTATGGTGCTTCACAAACCTCAAGTATCCACTATTTTTATGTTTCGATATGTAACACTGCTGCTTGTTTATTTCACAAGTCTTATGAGGAGATGAGCATCTGCACATTATATCTGAAAAGTGAAGATTCATTATTAACATTGTGATGTTTTAGCTTTGTGCAGGTCGTATGAAAATTGAGAAACATAAATAGAGGTAAAACATTCTCAAATGTTCTGGAAAATAAGAGTTTATATGATCATATGTTGCAAACATCAACAAAGTTGAAATAGTGGTGGTCATTGAATAGTTACTGTGTGCTTCAGGAACTTATAACTTTAGTGTTAAACTTGTGCAGCATCTAATTTTTTTCTCTTGTATTATACTGATTAAACAGTTCTGTCTTAATGGCCGACATCACACCTACTGAAGATGATGTAAATGTTAATCGACTCCAGTGGATTTTGGATTAAATATTCTTCACAAACTCATTTTCTTAGCCTTAATCTCTACTTCTATGCAGGTAAAAAACCTAAATACCGTATTTCATATATTTTTCTAAAACTCTTTGGAGCATTAGTATTTTCAGGTAATCTGTCTAATACATTGTTTATGTTTTAATCCAAATTTGGCAGTAACTGCTGAACTATGAGACACAGCACTCTGATCTTGTAAGAGCTGAGTGTCTCTAATGAAGTGAATAGTCCCTGTGGGGTTTTAGTGTTGTATTTCCAAGGACTCAAATTCTCAATTTACTACAAGACCCTTTTAAGGGACAAATTTCTAAATACAAGTGAAGGCAATTTTCATTGTGTGCAGTGTTTTTTTACAAGACAGAATTAAAACACTATTCTGCTCACCACAGTGAAACAATATTTGATTACTTCAGAGGTATTTATGTGATAGGAGAGTTTCAAGAGTGACTAAATTAATATAATTTGATAAACACAACTCTTTGCATCTGTTCTGAGTATAGGTCAAGTCCTTTTCTCTACTGTTTTGCACAGTAAAACCACAGGTCACCTGAATTGCTGGTGCATGATGTTACAAGTTCTCCTGAAATCTACCAGGTATCTCAAGGAAGTTATCTGGTAATTATCCTCTTACTGGTAAAAAATCCCACCCAAAACACATCAGTCTTTTTTAGTCCATCTCTACCATCACTTTTCTTACACTCTCATACAGACGTTTGTTAGTATATATATTTTTTTTCAACAAAGGATTTAAATACAGTTTGAGACTTTACTGTTTGAGTGCAGTGGTACTCACGTGAATGCTTAGAAAAGTGATCCAGTGGTGGTGACACGCAGTAGTGTCCTGTAATGACGCTTGCACATCCTGCAATCGGTGGTATTTTCAACATAGGTGAGAAGTTTCTATATTAATGAACAGGGTTTTAATTCTGTCAGTAACATCTTGATCCTCGGGATGACAACAGATATGCAAAGCTGGGTGTCACCATTCAGAGAATCAGAATGGACAGAACAATATTTGAAGACGGTTAATACTCGTCATTGCAAGACATTCCCTTCTTCTAAAGGGAGATATTTCACCCCCGTTCAGTTGAAGTTTACCACATAATAGTAACTTTTGGATTACAGTGAGAATATAGTATACTTCTTTCCTCAAGAGAAAAAAAAAACAGAAATGTTACTGATCAGGACAAAATCTTTATCTTCATTCTGTGCCACCACTCACCTGTGCACCCTAAAGGTGGCTTCGCAGTCTTAGATTTCTAAGCCTCGTCAAACTTGATGACTGCAAATCCAAATCTATCCTGTTCTCTAACAATTTACAGTAAATCTTGACATAATGTGACCTTTTCCCAGTCACACTTAGTGACAAACACAGTATTATTTACACCCCAATCGTTTCAAACCATATTTCCTTAGACAGAGCCCATTTTCCTCCACAAGCGATTATTTCATTACATGAAACCACAGCAATATCAATCATTTGCAAGGCAAGGGATGTGGACAGGCCAGAGCACTCCAAGTCCTCTCTCAATAAAGAGTGGAGTTTCTTCTCATTTCTTGTTCAGGAAGTTTCATTGTATGGCATACAGCACCACAGAAATGCTGTAATTTGTGCTACAAACTCACAGAAACAAAAGCCTGAAAAGAAAAATAATATCACTATAAATTTATGAAAGGAGAGCTGAAGTTCTCTCATGTGATTATGACTTCTGTTTTTGGCAATCATCCTGTCAGAGGTTAATAAAAAGCAGCTCTTTTTTTTTTGGCAGTCCTATTCAGTGCTGATATGATAGTTCATAGTGTATATGCTAACAAAATATTCTTTAAAGACAGTTGTGGATTTCTTCAGTATTCCACCTTTTATCAGAGCTGGCATACAGACTTTTAGCAGACATGAACAGAAGCAAGAATTAACTACTTTAGTGGCTGCACGAATTTCTAACAATTTATTTTGTTTTCTGAAGACTTAAACCTTGTCTGGGCCCTCCTTTTTGCATTTAAAAAAATCCCTGTTCTCACATATTTCACCCTGAGTTCAGAACACAGCAACCCACAAAGAGAAAAAAAAAAATGCATGTAGCAATTGTGAATGGTACATGATTTTTAATAAAAACAGCCTGGCAAATTCCGTATTCTACTTTGTTTATCACTCAGTAAATTGATACTTAAAGCGGGAGCAAGAAGCAACCAGTGAAGATACATCACAGACATACGCACATACATATGACTTCATACTTCATCCTCAGATAAACACACTGCACACAGCCTGTGACCATCTGTCAGGACTCACCAGCATTTTTGAAGTTTTAAGTCAGTGATTGTAACAGCTAGCAAAAGTGATTAACATGTTCAGGATGCTCTGCTTCTTTATCTGAGGAAGGCAAAAATTCCTTGAAAAACTGTAATCTGTCACTGTCAAGAAAAATGTACTGTGAGAGGATATCAGTAAGAAATGTCCTATTGCTTGGTATCTCTTTGCTTTTATGGATTTGCTTTGGCAGGGGAGGATGGCACTCAAGGAACTTTAATCCCTTTTAAGAAAAATGTTGTTTTTTAGAATAAACAGAGATGGATGCAATTCTTGCCCAGATGAGCTTACAAGGTTAATACTGCTCCATGCATGTTTAACGTTTCATATTTCCAGACTATAAAGCAGTATGAGAGCATGACTAAATGTTATTACCTCATTTTATTAATTAAGAAATAATTCCCAAGTGATTTCTGTGTGCAGAGCTAATTGAAACTGCTTAGCAATCCACTTGTTTTCATAAGCAAGTGGACAATGATCAAAAAATGCTGCTATATTAGTGAAGTGAAGGATGAAGGAAAGATGCACAAGCTGATACTGGCTGTATTACCTTTGAAAGCCACAGTTGGATGGCTGAGTTGGGGCAGCAATCCACTCAGGTCACATGAGAGAGAAGCCTTACATTCCCTCACTGACACTTCAATTTGACTCTTTTGACCTCAGGTCGATGTAAGCAGCTGTGCACAGGACAAGACTGTGCTATGTAGATAACCTGGCTCCTGCTGGCAAAAGGTTAAGCAAAGGTCTCTATGCTCACTCTCCTGCAGCATTGCCTCATGCTGCCACAATCGCGGATGAAGACTGACGCTTGAGAAAGTCCAGCTTTTTGAACTTGAGTGGTGCTGTGCAGATGCCAGGGATGCAGTCACTGAGTGCCATGTGAAACGGAAGCAGGAGGAAAGAGCTTAGTTGGTGCATTCAGCCCTGACAGAAACACCAGCTCTTAGCTCTGCTCCAGGCCACTGAGGAAGAAACAAAATGTGTGCAAGCTGCCTCCCAGCATGAAAGCATTTTCACTTTGGACCAAAGAACCACTTCAGTTTTCCATAAATGATAAATGAGTCACTCCCTGAATGTCTTAGTTTTGTTTGAGATATGTAATTGTATTGCCAAGCTAAAAGAGAAATTAACTCTTTTCGGTCAGTATATTTCTAGCTGGCATGGCAAATATCACTGTGTAATGGGGCTTCCTCCTCCTCTTCTCTCAGTGCACAATCTTTATGGATGCTGCCCAAAACATCTCAGTAAATATTTGCACAATCTTAATTGAAAAGAAGAAGAAAACAGCTGTTGCACAGATGTCACTTGTAAGACACAAGCCATTTCAGAGTAGCTGACTGACAGAACCATGCCTAGGAATCACTGCTCCCAAGACCAGTATCCACTGCCACCTCTGCTCTCAAATGGAAAGTCATCACTTAGGGACACATTTCACAAGTGGGGCATATGTTTATGGGGTTTGTTGAGCAATACTTTTGTTCTTATTATTATTATCATTCTGCATTAATTATGCATATCCGTATTTTGTTATAAACAAATAAACTGTACTGGAGAGCATACCCCTATGAGTCTGCAATCTCACCTGTAGCGTATGATAGGATTTCAGCTGCAGCTCTGGTAGGCAAATGCAGGCTTTTTTTAGGGGAGCTATTTGACACCTCTCTCTCTATTTACATTTTTCATAGTACTAGTTTTGTTGAGCATTAGCTGCGATGAATTAGAAACAAGACTGCCTGAGGGACGCCCTTTTTGTTCTGTTCAGCTATTAATAATTTCCATATCCTAATGGAGAATCCTAGCAATAGTTTGTCTCTCACAGCTCCATCTATACTGTGGGAGAGGTGAAGGAAACTTGATATAGAAGCTACCTTGCTTATGAAGTTAATGGCAGCTTTTTTTTTTTTTTTTTGACAGGTTGGCATAAGGAAGTCGTGAGTTTGAGCTCATTAATCTCATTTTAATTGAAAGGAAGAAAGAGGACCTAGGTTTGCTGGCTTAAAGGGAGTGCGTATTTAAAGTATTCTGTGAATTGTCTCACAGCTGGATAGCTTTGGCTATCATCTTGCTTTCTTGTTTTATTATTTTTGAGCCTGATGAGTTGTTCCATAAGTGCCCTCTAAGAAAAGGTACTTTTCAGCAGGACATCATTAATTTAAGCTTTCCTGATAGCTTCTATGTAGTTTCCGTATAATTCTGAGAACCTCTGTTCTGTTATGTGCTGCTGTTTTCCAGTTACACTGAGCTGAGATTGGACTAATATATTGCTTTGGGATTTGTTTGTTTGTTTGTTTTCCCAGAATTGAGTATTTGTATGAAATAATATATTCTAATATTTTATCCTGGGAAGTGACTGAATTACTCAGAATGCAAGGGTCTAGTGCTACTAATGAACACTTAAAGTCACTTAAGTGTATACGTGCTTGAATGCCACCCATGTTGTCACGGAGAACTTTGCTTCTAAGCTTATGAACATGAAACCAACATGAGCGTCCTTAAAGAATGGATGCAGTTGTATGAGTAAGTAAGTGGGTTTAGAATCTTAATGCCTTACACTGAAACAAATGCTTCAACTGTCTGCCATTGAGCAAACTATTAATACGTTTATATTGATATTGAGCTGCTATTGATAAATTCAATTTAACTAATGTGGCTGGGCTTCCTATCCTGCAGTTTAAGAAAGTCAGTGAAAGTATTTTGCGTTGTATCTACACCTGCACGTCTTACAAAAAAGTACCACTGACCGCTATGTTCCTTCAAATCTGTGAAAACTACCTTGGTAGAGAAAAGCAGCCGGCTAACTTGGTATATAGCAAGTTAGCAAGTGGAAATTGTTCCATCAATTAAATAGCCCAATTTCAGGTGGCCTGGTAATTCTAAATTTACCAAATCAGATGTACGGCTTTACACAGACTTTACCCGTATTACGTATAAACTGACCTGGACAGCTTCCAGGCATAACACCTTTTTTCAAGAAACAATCATATATCCTAAAAAGATAGGATCTTTCTGTAGCCTTAAAAAACTCCACTGTTCTGCAAAGAAAAGAATAAGAGGATTAAAAAGGCAAAAGAAAGCCCAAGAAAATAACTCTCCTGTGTGCAGCTGCTTGTCTGGGTGTTGTAATCTGCAACTCCTTCAGAGGATTTGCTCTCAGAGGTAGGCCTGTACATCTAGCCAAATAGTAACTTTAAGAGGATGCTATTTCCACTGAAGTAAGTAAGCATATACATCAGCAACAAACGTGCTTCAACTGAATCCTTAAAATAATAATTATTCAAGTAGGTTAAACTGAGATATAAATATTAATTTGTATTTTCTTCTCGGCACATTTAATAGTTATCTTTAGTGGTCATGGCAGAGCTCAGGATTGCTTTCTAGAAGATAGCTATTCCTCCTCCAAACCTTCAAGATTACTGCTTTATCCCAACTCCCTCCTCAAATGCAATTAAAGTATCAGAAACTGCATACCATAGTAGCTGAACTAAACTACCACTGATCTTTTAATTGAAAGTAAATGACAGAGAGAGAGCAAATAAGTAAGGAAAACTAGAAAACACAGCTTCCTTATGTCCCTTCACAGCACACTTCATCAGTAAATATAGTAATATTAACTATGGTGTACCTAATCATTAATAAACATTAAGACAGAATACTGAACCCTTGAAGAGTGATTTGAAATCTTGACTCTCGCCCCACTGCCAAAAGCTTTCTTCACTTAAAGGGTAAGGGAGGTCGATAAATGTCTCAGAAAGCTCTTGAGTGCTCTTGAGTGGGAGGCAGAACCTCAGACAGCCAGCAAACAATGTCACTTGTCGGTGTCATTTCCCATCTTACACCAGCTGAACATCTGCTTCCAAGTCTGGCAGGCAACAGCTGCGGTCACAGGGTGCTTCCAGGGGCAGCAGGGCTCTGCCAAAGCCCAAGTGAAAGAAGAGATCCACCACCAATCCTTGGCTCTTCTTGAAGTCCTGCAAATATATGTGTCAGATCTAGAGATCAGGATTCTGTGCCACGTACTTTGAATACATGTGGCACTTCCCAGGGGAGGTTTAGTTGATCAAAATTGGCAACAGCAGACCAACCTCCCCATTATTTGTATTACAATCAGCCTGTTAGTTGAGGAGAAAGAGAGATAATGGGTATGTTGCATCCCAGAGGGTTGTTGCCCCCTCCTGCCTCGGATGAGATGGACAGTTCCCAACAGTTGTGTGCCATGCCTGCTCTTCATCTGGAGAAAAGCGTTCACAGCATCCACAGGCTGTCTGCACACATTGTCAGTTTTATAAAATCTACATTTATAGATATATAGTAGTCTTTTTTTTTTTCTTTTTTTTTTTTTTTTTTTCAACAAACATTAATTTACCTCAAACCAGATTACTTTTTATGAGATAGACTTATTCTTTTTTTTCTAAGGTGTATATGCATATATTTCTATTAAACTCCATTTAAATCACCATTATCTATATTAAACAACAAAGTATTATTTGAAGCAGACTACAGACTATGTCAGATTTTAGTATTCCCCAAGTTTCACAGCATAAATAAAAATGTTTAATTTAACATTGGAAAGTTATAGGTGATCATTTTGTTATTTTGTTTAATGAACTTTTAAAACTTAAGCCACTATTTTGGCCTTTGTAAATATTACATTTTGAAGGCAGCTGGCTGTATTTCTGATCTTTTAAAATTACTTGCATGTTTGTTCTTTTTCCTTTTATATTCACTTATCCTTTAGATTTAATTAAAAGGTTTATTTATTTAGCCTTAAAGTAGCCAGAGACAATAATTGTTTCTATGCTGTTTGCTTTTAAGGAAATATGACTTGTGCCACCACCACAAAAGGTTTTATTTTATAAAAGAAAACATTGAAAATACAAGCATTTTAAATAACTACTGAAGCAAATACAGGCATATATATACATTCATAAATCATAAAGCCAGAAGAGACCACTATAGTAACTGAGACTAATCTCCTGTACAGCATAGGTCATAGAACTTTCCCAAATTAATTCTTTTTGGAATAAGTGCATGTCTTTTATAAAAACATTATACTTTGATAGAAAATTCTAGTGATGAAAAATCCACCATAACTCATGTCAGGGTGGTCCAATGATTAATTGC
Organism: Baryphthengus martii; assembly: GCA_013396935.1. Taxonomy (NCBI): domain Eukaryota; kingdom Metazoa; phylum Chordata; class Aves; order Coraciiformes; family Momotidae; genus Baryphthengus; species Baryphthengus martii. The sequence continues at coordinate 297,250 of VWZK01009216.1, forward strand.
TTTCATGGTGAAAACCCATGACTCATTTCTAGACTAAATTTTTTCTATGGTTGACCTCAGTATAAAATGTAAAGTAAAAGTCTTCAGTCACAAGCATCTAAAATAGCACGAGGTGATTCCTTCTCTGGAAATAATGAGTTCTTTCTGAAAAATCTGTTATAATTTAACGGTATTCTACTGAAATGAGTAAAACTCTACAAATTCAGAGGACATTTTTTTTTAATTCTTAAGACAACGTACTCTCTGTCTTGATGCAGCCTCAGATGTTCACTCAAGGTACACACAGTGGCTGCAGGTAGCACTACTTTCACTATTCGTGTAGTTCACCTTTCCACCTTGGCAAGAATCATGACTAAGTCCAGCAAATGCCATCCTGACTGTTGTCTTATTGCTCCCTTCTTTTGCAATATTTTCTCATGTATGTACATGAGCATGGTGTCTGCAAGCCTAGGAGAGGATGAGGGCTCATGTTGGTGAACACTAGACCAACATGTAGCAAGAAGCAGGCTCCCACAATCCCCACAAATGAGGAGAAGTGGGATGACTCAGAAGACAGCATTTCCCTGATTCCGCGGCTGGGGAGACAGCAGTGTGGCCTTGGGCTCTTACACAGTCACATCGCTGCAATGCTAGCAACAAAAAATATGTGCAGTGATGGACCATTCAGAGGAACTGTTCTCACAGCTGTCCTGCAATCACCCTGCCTAGCTCCCTGCCTGCTGGCAAGAGCAAGCCAGGTGACAGAGCAAGGACGGTGCTCCCATAGGCATCCTGTTGTGCTCCGTAGGTCCCAGCGACTGATGCAACCAGTTCTTCAAACTGATTTTTTCATCAGCACAGAGTTAAAGCTGATCCCTGGCACAGGACAAGCAGTTTTACCTCAAGAGTCCACAGGTCTCCTTCTTTGTATTGGTGTCTTTTATTGAAAATTAATAAATTAAGACAGAGTGGTAAGTGTGCATAGTAATATTTCACAGGTGAGAAACCTATTCAATTTTATCAATAATATCATTCTGATATGACTGGACCTTCATTTATTTCAGTTGGATGGAAGCTCATCTCTGAAGTTATTGTAGAGGTAATATGTTGAAGTAATTCACAACAGTAACAAATTCTGATTCTGGTATTGAATAATTTAATTTTAAGTTAATCATATTTTACATATGTGAAGAAATATTAGCCCTAGATGATATCTATTAAGTATATGTATATATATATATTACCTTTCCGGTCTGCAAGTTTGCCAGAATGCTGGTACTCTATCACTATACAAATCTAATTTGTGATGTGATCTGTTTAGGCCTAATAAAATCACGGTTGTAAATGCAGTGTCTCCAGCTTATCTATAATCCTTAATGTTGAAAGACATTAAGTTTATAGACTTTGATCAGAAACATTTGAGAGCATGTTATGCACAGAACACTCTCAATGCTATATTCTATTAAAGCAGGAAAGTACTTAATGTTGTAATTGCTATAAATGGCAACAGAACAGTAAAAAAATGTTTATAGTTCATTGCCAAATTAAAAACTTCTCCAAAAAAGTGATAATTTTGTTAGCTCTCTAGTCAGAACAGCATGGCTTTTCAAGATGTTTAAATATCACTGAAATTCTTACACTAGAACAACTCAGGAAGCGCAGGTTGAGCTCTTCAGCTTTAGAATGAAGCTAAAATGCTCTTTTTTTTTCCCGGTAGAACTACGTTACTGGCAATGTATGTAAAATAACACTTCTTGATTTTGGTTGTCTAGAAACTTTGTCTCTGACGTACAGACCTGCTGTTACATCAATGAAAATAATGGAAACTCCGCAACTCTTTTCCATGAGCACAGCTTCAGCCCACAGAGGTGGGTGCAGCAGCCGTGAAATGATGCCCTGAGTCCTCTTAGCACAGAAGGGCCTCTAGCGGCAAACACCTAGATCTGGAGCAGTGGGCAAGTGACTCTGCACAGGACAGAGCAAAAATGAGAAATTCAGCAGTGCTTGGCTATTACTTTCCCCTCATTTATACATGTGGGTTGTGTATACCCACAGTGTAGGAAATCAAAATTAAATGCAGTTATATAAATCCTTGCTCCAAGGGTAGCTCTCCCATATCGCAATTATGTATCAAGTGAGATCTCAAATACCTGTGCTTTTTAATATCCACCTCAAAACCAGTAAAAATACCTAGAAGGGCAATTCAGGGAAATTCCATTTTGTAGTGTGCAAAGGAAAACTTTTGGCACAAATCTTGTTTTGTTCTTTCATAGTTATACTCTAAACAGAAGTCCAATGTACTCTTTATTTGTATGGCCGAATAATTTGTTGCAGAATTGTTTCTAAGGAGCAACCATCACAACAGATTATTTAAAAATATACCCTTAGATGCTTTAATTTTGCAAAGTGTCCTTAAAATATCAGCAGAGTCTGAAAGCAGCAGTAGCTTCCTAAACATGTCAGCAGTATGGAGTAGCAGATTACAGGAATTTGACTTATTTCAATGATCAGAGAACTGTGAAGCCTAAAGAGAAACAACCAGATTGCCACTGAAACTCTCAGTTATTTGACAGCAGATCATTTTTGCAGCGATATACAATTAATGTGCCCATTACATAACCCCAAATGCTTGTGACACCTGCCCGGCTCCCAAAGGCCACTTGCTTCCTGTCAAGCTTCCAAAACTAATAAGGAAGCTTGCTACACCTTCAACATATTGAAAATTGGAATCAATTTCAACATAAAATAAACATTACATATAAATGCAGGTGCTGTTATGTCGATATATGAATTTACCCATTCCACTCAATTAAAACCTTTTTCCTTCTCAATTTAAAGAAAAAGCTGTCACTGACTTTTCAGCTTGTGTTTTATAGCATATATTCATCTTCTGAGGTCGATCTGCCAAAAAATCCACAACAGATCTTTTTCCCCTTGTCGAAAGTGAACAGAGCCTCAAAAATAGGTTTGATATTAAGGTGTGGAGCTCCCTGTTTTTCATACAATTATTAAGGGCATTTTCCTCCTAACCACTTTGTGTGTGGGCAGCATCTTTCAGGACCAGGACCTCCAATTATACATGGGTGGCTAATGCACAAGGAATATGAATACAATAAAATATGACAGCTTTGTACTGCTATATTGTATTATGATGGGAATAGTGGTTTTACTTGAAAAAGAAGAAAGATAAACTTTTTTTCTTTGATTTCTTAACTAACCGTAACAGCATGAATTATTTCATATAGAATAATGAAGTGATTAAGCAACAACTTATTGATTTGAGCTAGTTTTCCTAATTCTTACACACTCCTGGTGTGTATCAGTCAGCTTTCTTAAAATTGCGCAGGCCACCTTAACTAAAGGACATCCAGAGAGCCTGAGAAAAGCTCTTGTAGATTGAACTACAGAAAAGTACTTTGCAGTCTTTCACTGACACCCAGTGGTCAAACACAGAGGTTTTTGTGGGAGACGAAAGAAAAGCTGCAACAGCCAAGTACGGGCTCAATACATCTCAGTGGAGAGCATTTATCTCGCAGCAGAAACAGTTGTTTGCTTAAATGCGTGAGAGTACATATGAAACTTAAACTTAGGCTTGCAAAATCATCAGGTCAAGTTCTGTGCTTAGTTCCACTTGGACAATATCTAATGAAGTCAACAGGAATCGTAATCAAAGGAAGACTCTGTTCCTAGAGAGGATATGTTTTTTTTTCAGGCTTGTTCCTTTTTTCTTGGCCCATAGTACCAGACACTAACAACCCCTCCACTAAGAAGGATACTGAAAACCCTGAAACAAAAACAAAATGAAGCATCTTGCAGCGTGATTATTGTTCAAGCTTTCTGACTAACTGGTTGTTTATATATTACAGAACCATGCTTCCATTACTTCCATTAAAAAAAAAAAAGCCCTTGCTGGCCTTTTCCTGCATGTTAAAGTAAGGCAGTTGATCGGCTAAGATTCAGCCTTGTGCAAGCACTACAACTGGCTTTGATATTAAACAGAGCTGGACATTAACACACAGACAAATCTGAGTTATTCTGACCTTCAGTTCATTTCCAAGTCTCTGATAAACAAGCATCTTAAAAATTCCCTCTGCACCCTCCTCCCTTCACAATGTCCAGGCACAGGCAGCTTTTGCTTTTCTCCTCAGAGGAGGCATCAGGCAGGCAGGACTGTTCACCATCCAACTGGTGACAGGTAACCAGTTGGAGTGGGGGAAGAAAGGAGATTGAGTAAAAGCAATGCTTCTTTTCCTCCCTGAAATCTCTACTCTCTGCGGTAAGGTACCATGACACAAAATACAGAGCTCCCCAGAGGAAACACAGCCAACTGCACCATAATTACATATTCTGCACAGTGATGCTGACATCAGTGACATCATCGCTGCCATTAACAGATCTGCCAGACGGCAAAGAAAAACTGTGGAGTGTCAGGCTTTCATACCAAAACCTATGAAACACATCTGTACTAAAATAATTTGGCTAAAAGAATAACTCACAAAGCCTCTTGGCAGCGTAGAATGATGGGTGTGGATACACAGCATGTTGTTGAGGAACAGCACAGATAAATAATTAAAATTAAAACAAAAAATCAAACAGAAAACCCCAAGAAATTATCAGTCTTTATTGTCAAAGCAGAGCACTGGTCCACACCACAGTTCCACCCTATTTGCTTAACTTCAGTGGGAAATTACAAAAGCAGCTGCTTAATCACTTAACACACATTGCAAAAGGGACTGTGGCTGTCCCCCCTCTCTGATGTGGTTCCTCAAGATTTTGGGTCCATTATCACCACTAAATGTTGTTCATTGTTACTGAGAAGAGACAGGGAAAGTAGACAGCTCCATGGGGAGCATATATTCAATCGGTGGGCAAAAGGTTGTGTTACTTTTAAACTATGCTGCCTATGCTGAGCCCAGGGAAGCAAGCTGGCTGCTGTCTCTGCTGTTTAGAGTGGTCAAGGATGACAAGTTATGTTCAGGGAACAAAGACAGGTCCATTTAGGAGAAGTGATGACTGCCCCAATCCTTACAAATCTCCACCTGCACCAGGACCTGCAAACCTGATCCTCCAGGTCTCATCTTCTGCCTCCTTTTCCATGCTTAGCTCATTGCCTTCTCCTCTGCTTCCTATTACAGGAGAAGACTGAGTCTGTTGTTTTTTTTATCTTCGGGTAAATACATTTGATTTTGCCTGTTACTGACAAGTCTGGCAAGAAATCAATACCCTGTCACATCATCTCGCAGAGTGGGTGGTGGGTTGGGGAGCAGCAGGAGGCAGCAGAGAGCAACAACATCTGCTGCAGATGTTCAGCTGACAGTTACTCAGTCCACATACACTGGAAACCAGCACACAGCTACAGCAGGTGTCAGGATTTGTGGTTCTTTTATTTTCTTTTTTTTTTTTCTTAAATGAATTTGTAGGCTTGCAAACCACCTTGCACCTCAGACACAGTACTATATAACTGTTATTTGGATAGTGCATGCAGTATGTTGAAGTAACAGGAAGATAAAGTTATAATACAAATAGAGAAACTACTTTGCTGTTTTAGTAATGCATTATATTACATAAACTTTCCCTTTCTGTATCTTTCCAGAATAAAGATCACATAAACCAGTTTTAGAATGAACTCCAAATCGGGAACTCTGTAGGTTCCAAAAACCTACTATTGCATCAGAAATTGAAATAGCGCTACTTCTAATGATGTCAGACACTAATACATATGGCACAGCTCTTCCTGCCTCTCTTACCAAACTACAATATACAGATGAGCAAAAGACTAAACAGTGAATCGATAGTATAGCACATATATTTTTGAAAATTTAATGGAATTTAATTTATCATTTATGCTTTTGCTTCAACATTTGACATACTTTAGGACTCAGGAGCCCTGTTACAGATTTCTATAGTGATGCAATTTACTGTACAGCCTTCTTAATAGTGATTGCTTTACTGAACTAAAATGTCAAAACAAGTATCAGGCTCTGCTCTCAGATGTTTGAGACTGCCATAGTTCATCACTTGCCCATCTCCATTTGAAGCAGGTACACAACATCATGTAAGGATTAGTAACTGTTGTTTTTTCCCTTTTATAGTATAAAGTGTATACTTCAAAATATGTAAGCAAACTTATCCTCAATGTGCAACGGGCAAGCATGAAGACTTTCATTAACAGAACATGAGATAGTGACCATTACCATGAAAGATTCTCCATCCCTCACCTTTTCATTCTTTCATGCCTGAAGCACTCACCTGCTTTATTCATAGTACAAGTGGCAGTCTTCTAGCAATTTAGTTGAGACTGGATGCAAAACTGGGGTGTAAAGAGGATACCTTTGTAGCAAAATCTCCACCGTAGCTGAAACTATATGGAATCAATCAAAGATGTAGCAGCATAATCTTACCCAAAATATTCTGAAATAAAGGGGAGATTAATTGTTATTTCAATGAGAATGACACTGGGTTGTATTTGCATTATTTATGTGGTATTTCCCTTTACTTGAGATGTAAGAGGAAAATTATTGAGAAAAGTTGCACAGAAAAAGAAAACAGTATCCATTTTCCTACTGTGTTTTTGATAAGATTACTAAAGAAAACCTCCTGAAATAGTAAGATATGTAACTGTATTTAAATTTGGAAAGGTGAAAGCAGATTTATATTTCTATTTTTTTGAGATCTCAGTATCTAGTTATGTTACAGAGCCTAGGAATAAAAGTTTAGAAGTTATGGTTTTGGACATAGAATCTGCTGAGAAAGCTTCACGTTTGTCTTATGCAAAAAGTCGCGGATTCTATTTTTCAGAAAATTCTGCTCCAAGGGAATTAATGAACCTTCAAAATTCTACCCATCATTTTCTGCTATGCTACTGATAGAGCATTGAGGACACAAACTAAATCAATTTCTTCTTCTGTTCCTGTTCGTGTTATAGTTAGGAATACGAAATATTTTTGTCTTGCGTATCTTAGATCAATTTAAAGTTCAATTTTCCCAACTGTATCTCAGAGCACAGAGAAACTCCTGAAATGAAGGCCTTCATAGTTCAGCATTGCTCACTTGTTTGTCTTGCCCTTTATGAAAGACTAATGAGAGAACTGAGTGATGCGCTTTGGCTGCTAGTCTGCTGAACTCAGGGACACACAGAGACGGTAAGTGTTCCCAAATGAATGGAGGAGAAAGTGCTCTTGGATTATACGAATAATTGTTATTAATTTTGTTTCCTATCAGCTGCTGAATCCAAAAGCTGTTTTACTCAGGAAGATGAATGAAATAGTAGAGTAGTGAGCCACTCTAATACTTGTGACAAGCCAAATTTAATCTAAATAATTTTGTTGACACCTTCAAGAAAATGAGGTCTGTAAGAGAGGTGCTTCTGTCCTGTAGAATAAAATACTCTAACTCCCTCTCTGTCTGTGATTTCAGATCAAGACAGAGAAAATCTTCATCTGCAGTCTCAGAAGTGTCACTGAATTTGAGAAGATGCAAGAATTTTCCTCTGAATATTTTTCTTCATTAATTAACCTGGGTGATGGTTCACAGGCATCCTACTGTTACTTGCTTGCATGACAACTATTGGTTTCAGTGGTGGACATTCCATTTTGCTCACATACTTGTGAGGCTAGTACTCACAAGTACTATATACTATAATAGCTGTGTGTGCAAAATTATCGAGGAAGAACTCCATACAAAGTCATTGTGTTATAAGACTAAAGCACAGACATATTTTGGCAAGCCAAGTGTTCTGGCTTTCTATTTAAGTGGGCCACATTTAAAAAGATTATTTACAAAGGACAACTACATATAAGCCAATAAACCACAAATTCTGGAAAAAAAAATAAAATAAAAAATGACCACATAAATTTGGAATATGGCCAAAGTCCTAAAAGTCATGTTGCTCTCACTAGTCTGTAGCCATCTGGCCTTTCTGAATGCTGGGGCAGCCTAACCCTAGCAACTCAATGGAGCTCTGCCAGTTCCTAACATATCTGGCCTTTTGAATACATTTATTCTATTACAACCATTGTGGATTCAAGAACTACTCCATGTAGTTTGACAAGAAAAGGGGAAAAATTAGCTTTCAAATGGTTAGAGCATCAAATCACAGTACGAGGTTTCCGGAGTGAAATTCAACAAAACATGAAATGACAAAATCTTGGCAATGCATGAGATCACAGGGTAAAGACTTGCATCATAGTTTTTAGTCAAATCAGTCCTAAGGAAAATTAAACAAGGATAATTCGCAAGTTCCTGTGTAGCCTACCTGCTTTCTTTACCAGTGGATGAAGTCTCTAAATTTACCTCATCCTGGGAATACAGGAAGGTCACATCAGGGTGCCAAAGAACATGTTTAATGTTTGCCTTACGTTACATACAATTGAGTGATAGGACAATGTTAGTAAGACTCGGCATTGCTCTTCACGTTTAGACTGTGCTAAGAATTTGAAGGTGCCTGTAGGGAATTGCCCCACTGCCCTACAAAGCTCCATGCACTCAATGAACCATTCTCTTGTAAACATCTGTTTATGCTCTCTTTCATCCATCCACTCTGAGTCACTTATCCCCCTTCTCTGTGAACCAACCTCTACAATCACATTTCTTTAAATGTCGTTAAAAGTATTCCGTTTTAGAAGTGGTTATACCATCTATGCGAGCAGTAACAGAGCACAAATAAATCAATACAACATTCATCTGTAAACTGTTTTGAGCTGAAACAGGAGACCACCAAGAAAAAGGCTGCAGGAAGCAATGTTAGCAACTTGATAGCTTAGCTCCCTCTCATTTTTACTGGTATCTGTCTCTGGTGGCTTGGTCTATGATAACAAGAAGTTAAAATAGTAATATATGTCTTGTGCTGCCACTGATGTAAAGTGGTGGGACTGAAAAGGAGGCATGAAGACCAGCTTTTTAACAACAAGATTTTGACTTTGAGCTGTTTTATTGCTCTGAGTATGACAGCTGCTTTATTTTCTTTCACAGCAGTTAGGCTGTAGTTGCTCAGTTCTAGCACAAATCAAACTCAATTCTAGCTCCATTTTGTACTGCACTGCAAACTGTGCAAAGCTGTAAAATAGGCTTCTCAATCCCAGTATATGTTTTGTAAACCATGATAATACTGTGGAGTTAATTTACATAACACCGCAAGCAATATACTTAAACATTTGTAAACTGCATGGAGGAATGTCATGTGGTGCACACTCCAACTATTCAGCAGACGAAACACCACAAAAAAATTCTGGGCCACATGATGCTGAAGACAGAGGACTAGTAAGATCTAGTAAGATCAGTAATTTGTTTCTGAGGGCTTTTATTACTTCAGTGTAGGGTGTTAAGAGAGTGCTAGATACTTTAGCTGCCACACCTGAAATTTCAGAAATAAGTGGTGAATTCCTGACACCATTTTAATTCAGTATCTTGAAATTCCAAAGTGCTAATGGAGGAAGCTGGAAGGTGAGACATTCCCGTTCATAAGGAGCACTTGAGGCACAATCCTTCCTGCCTTGCCCTTTGTTACAGAATGTGAAATACCTGTAGATCACAGTTTACAGGATAGAGAGTCTGAGCACTTTCTTCTAATTAAGATGAAAAACAGAGCAAAAAAATCCCTAATATGAGAAAAGAGAGATTACAAGAAATAAATGCTGAGGAAGACGGTGAGTAAATTCTGCTATGAGTTATACTGCCATTTGAATCTTGAAAAATAAGTTTCAATGGAGATACACAGGTCTTGGCATTTGAGAAAAGTTGGGAATATTTCTTCATGAAATGTGTTTGTTATTTATTATTATAGATAATGATATTTGATACAAAGCCAGCATGTAGGGTATACGTTACTTAACGAAAAGTGGAAAACAGATGACCTAAAGTTCTTTCACCAGACCTCCAGACAACAGTTGATTTCCAGTATGCATACACCTTCAGCCAAAAGTTTTGTAAGGAAAAAAACCTGCATATTGTACTTAACTGTAAATTACTTTTCAGAATGCCATAAGAAATTCAGTCTACTGTTGGTTTTCACTTAACAAAATAGGAACCAAAATATCACTCTCTGTTGGTATGGTGGCACTACTGAATTTGAATTCGTCTCCACCATTGTATTCTAAGTGATTTCTCATAGCACTGAAGTACCCAGATTAGCAGGTTATACACTGGAGAGTTGACTTCTATATGGGTGAAAAACTGTTTTATTTGTCAGGCTGGAAACCAGGCCACCCTGACTGAAGGCCAGTTATCAGTGGTGTTCCTGTAAGACCTCATACAGAAATCTATCCTGTGCAATATCTGTCAGTGACCTGAAGACGGAGATATAGTGCATCCTCACCAAGTCTGAGGACACTACAAAACCAGAGAATGCAACTGATATACTTGATGAAAGGACTGCTACTCATAAGCATCTAGACAAACTACAGAAATGGATCACTAAGAGCCTCGTGAAATTCAGCAGTGGCAGATGCAAAGTCCTGGACCTGGGATGGATTGATGTTTTGTATCAGTGCAGACAGGGGGTTAAATGTCTGAATAGTGGTTCTATTGAGAAGAGCCTGGAGACTTGTCTGAAGAAAGCCCGGTCAGATCCCAGAACTGGTCTTGCTCAGGGCAGGGAACTAGACCAGAGACCTCCTGGGAGCCCTTCCCACCTTAGTGACTGCAGTTCTGTGATCAGGTTACTTTGAACAAAGTACTTATAAAACACATATCAGCGTATTAATTTATGCCTCTTAAACTAGAAATCTGATCTTGACCCATAGGAGAATAATTTATGCTTTCAAGAGTGATATAGCTCAGTCAACATAACAATTTGGGGTTTTTTTCCCTAAATATTTAACCATAACTTATATTGTGAACAAAATACAGCATTGTACCAAAACTCACCGAGAGTTCTATGGACAAGCAAAGAAATCCTTTCAACACATACAGGCAAACAAAAATTGAATAGTGGATATGAGTAGTAATGCCCTTGGCTCCAATAATCTCCAAAATCACTACATTAAGGAAATCATACACTTGATGATTCAGATTTTGAGGAACAGCTTGCTCACCATCACTCAGAATATATAGGTTTTCCATAACAGTGATTGAAATATCTCCAAATTGACAAAATAACATCAATCTCCAGGTATTCAGATACTTCAGCATGAATTACAAACAAGACCCACTAAAAATGAAGTAAATATGTATGTCATTGCTGTCATGCATGCAGCATTTGAAGAACTGGAATCAGTTACCAATACTTTCCTTCTAACTGCAAAAATATAAGCACTTCAAAGGGAGTCATTAATCACTATTGTAGGAGGAAAGCTTAGGAGGTATGATCAGACATTTCCTGCATTAACTGAACAAAAAAAAAAATTAAAAAATAGTGTTATTCTCTTCATATGAGACAAACATGGCAGGCCTCCACAGAAAACATGCCTTATGTGAAAGGAATAGTTTAATGTGCTTGCCAATAGGTCTGTTTCTTTAAAGAAAGGCGGAAAAAATCCACTTTCAAAAAGAAAGTTTTTTCTTTCAACACACGAAAGAGAGGTCAGATATGGACTTAGAAGAATACTCCTTTATCTGTTGAGAGATCAATAGCAATGGTTAAAAGCTTCATGGTACTCTAGGTTTTTAATACCACAACTCCAATAAATGTTTCACAACAATAGAAGCATCACAGATGATCTGGAACAAAACACAAATTCTACAGAACTTGGACATTGTCTGGTAGAAACCCATATCACACTATTTTTATCACTTGACTGCAGTGAAGAAATGGAATGAGCACAGGTCCCCTCCACAACTTACCAAGCTCCTGCAGCAGCTCCTACAGCTTTAAGCAGGAGAAACAACTCCTAAAAAAAATTGGGGGGGCTTTTCTATTTCTTTATACCTCCTTTTTCCACTGATTATTTGACCACACCTAGCAGTTGATCACAGACTTTTCACTGATGACATTATCACTAAGTAACTCCAATAAATCAAATTTCCAAAATGCAAACTTCTCAGAACAATGCCCATCAGAGAGGATATGAATTGATATCATTAGCCTTTTTCCATCACCTTGTTAAGAGTGCTAGTACACCATGAAGATAAACTTCAGCAGACAATTCCGAAACTCTTACACTCAAAAGGAAATGGTAACTTTTAAGTGAAAAGTAGAATGCCTGGCACAGTAAAGTGTTATGGCAGTAAGGTACACCAGCCTTTCAAAATTTCTGTCAATGCAAATAAATTAGACCAATACTTTAACCTGATTCTGTAAGAAATTCATGCAACTGAGTGTGTGTTCATGAATGTAATTTCCCTTTAACCACAGTTTTCTAATTCCAACCAAGTGTGAAGGATCTCAAATAGAGGTCTGACAAAATACTGAGTTCCTACAAGATGAGGAAAACAGGACATCTAGTAGGAAGGAGTCTACTAATGCCACCTTTGAGGTGAGCGCTAATGAACTTCTCTTTTATTAGACAAAAATGTGGAAGGGAATCCTGCATGGAACAGTATTTTCTACTGCTCACTAAGCTTTTTGTTCGAAAGTGATAAGAATATCATAGATCTTGACCCCAGTACTCTTGGCCGTTTGTATTCCTTTTATTTGAAATACATAACTTACTGCATAAATATTCTAAAAGCATTGCTTTACTCCTTAGTAGCTACAAATTATTGAATTTGTAGTCACTTATTTTATTTTTAAATTACAAAGCAGAGCACACAGTATCCTGCTTTACAGTTTTCAGCATTTAACAGTTATGAAGAATATTTATCATTACACTCTGAAAATACGAAAAAAAATAAGATAAATACAAACACAGTTCAGGTGCCTAGGTGTATATTGTTCTTAACAACAAAATAACTTTTTTTTTTTTCTGTTTTACCTTATTTTCATGTGAGATTGTGCTTTATCTAGAAATTGAGATATTTCTAAGGTGAACACATAATTCTGAAGCGAGAATCAACAAAACAGAAAACAACACAAGGTTACAGTTAATTTAAGATTGCTCTTTGTTGCCAATTTTCCTCAGTTATTGTACTTTCTATTCCAAATGTTCCCTGCTTTTTTCCCAGTAGAATAATTTCTTTATTCATCTTTGCCAGATCACTAGCAATTCTGCCTACAAGCCAATATTTCTTGTTCTGGGTGTCTCCTTTGCTTTGAGGATTCCGTCATTGTCTTTGTCTAGATTAGCATTAATTTCAGAGCTGTAGTGCAAATTGTAAGAAATCCCCTGAAGAAACCTCCATTTATCACATGCTGATTTGGCTCAATGAGCAGTTTTGGTGCATGTAATTCCTTCCAGAGAAGACTAAGGGGTATATCTACATTATCATTTCAGCTGGACTAGAAGTGAGGTTTTGAAGCCAATCTCCTAAACATTACCAGTTACCATGCTTTGGTTTGCTTTGCAGAGGGTCTGTGGAGCGCATGAGCTGTGTTCCATTCAGAAGAAAAGATACAGGACGATGAACTCCATCCAGTAAACATCCCACACCCTTACCTACCAACCAACACTCAGTTCATAGAATCCGACTGGAGCAAAGTAATTGCCACACACTGACAGATCTAGTATAGGCCTAATCCATCTGTTTGTTCTATGGATGTGCTTCTACAGTATCACAGTAATTGCTAATGTAGGCATGACGTAATCCAGAGAATCTGTCTTATGTTTGCAACTAAACATGCTGCAACCTAAGACGTAAAGGTTCAAGACAGTAATTGATCCTTTAGACAGCTCCAAATCATATGCACAAGGGGAATATTCAGTCAAAGGGAACGGGCTTAATTAAACCCAAATTTATAAGATGAGCCTCATATAGGGCAGATGTAGGGGGAGGACCTTGGCCTTTCTTGCTCCGATCCACCGATCTGCTCCTATTGCTCTGAACTACTTGAAACACAAAGTCCATGCCCTTCTAACAGTTCACAGTTTCCTGTGTTGCTATTAACCAGTGCTTCAGGGTACTTTTTTTTTTGCAGGATTCTCTTTCATAAGATACTCTGTTATGTCTAATAGCTATCAATCCCAGATAATGGTAAATGGGTAGAAGCAATGACATATACTAATAAGAGCAAAGGGAAGCAAGCAACAACATGCTTTCCTATTGTGCTACAGTCACAGTTGAACTTAAAAGTTTCTGTAATATCTCATTCAAAGCATCCTGTCTGTGTAGTCTTTCAGTACAATTTTCTCCCTTTGCAAGTTTTCTACCTTGTTTGTTTGCTGCAGCTGAAGACTGGTAACTGTTAGGGTAAGGTAGAAAGTAAAATTATTTGGTTTCTGTCAATTAGGTTTTATGTGTATTTGCGAGTCATTTTATTTACTTTGTTTCCTCATGTTTGTGTTCTAGACATTTTCATCCCAATCATCCATCATATACGCGACACAGACTACCGTTGATTAGTTGCACATGAATGGTTTTGATTTTTCAAGCAGGTGTACTGGAATTCTTGCTCTGAATAAACCAGAGTAAATGACTAATTCTTGATCTTTATGGTGCAATGGAGTGGCAAAGGGCGTGAGGAGAGGAACAAAACCGGATCCATCCACACATACTCCATGCTGATCTGCAAGCTGTATACATATCCATGCTTTCCCAAAGGTTAACATACATCACTTCCAAAGCAGAAGCAAACTGCACCAGATTAAAGTTCATAGTCCAGTTTTCCCAACTCCTCTTCACTGTTTCCCCTATTTCCTTTCACCTTCTACTTCTCTGATTTTGTCCTCCACAAACTTCACCCAAGCTAGGTCATCTTTTACTTTCAAGTTAGGTATGGTAAGTGGGTGGAGCATGGATACACCATTAACTTAAGATGGTAAAATGAAGAATATACCACCTAAATGAATTAGTCCTGTGTCCACCCACAGTTCCTGTACTTAACATATCCGTACATGTGTTCTCTTCCCAGTGCAAATTGCTCTCAAACAGTTAGTGACGTCCATGGGGACCAGAAAAGCCTGTAATCACAGAGTACCTCAGTGGTACTTGTGTTGTGACTACCTACTACTACTTGAAATTAACTCTAATTACCTCCAACAAGGATGCCAGTGGCATTCTGCCCTGGTCTGCATAGTTGCTATTTTTGCTATGAAATATATTTATCATGCTAACAAATTCAGTACTTCTTCTGAGAGAAACCTGACAGTGATTTTGAAGGAGATATTTTGGTTTAGTATTAATAATACTTTAATTAATTTAATAGCAATTGCAAAAACAGCAAGACTGTTGGCAGTAAACTATACTCGGTATGACAGTACCATACTCAATATTTGTGTTGGCAGTAAACCATATTTCGTTAAGGACCAGGCTAGACATCCGCTTGCTTTGTCACCTTACTAGACAAAAGAACAGGTCCCTAAGTTAGCCATATGACAGAAAACTTCTATACAAACATATTCAAAACACCACATAAATTGCCAAATACTGAGCACCTGCAGCTTGAGTCAGGGGGATGACAGAATAGAGCACATCTCATCATTTAGGGGACAGACAGGATCTCTGGGAAAAAAAAGTTCTTTCTGACTTTTGCAGAGACGCATAAAGACTGAAGTGGTGCACAGCCTCGCTGCACTGCTAGTAAATCTTGAACCAAACAGTTGCCACATCTCCTCAATAGGATAAGAATAATGAAGCTCTCTAGTATTTCTTGTTATATTACATTTGTAATTACTTGCTAAACATATTTTATCCTTGACCTGATCCTCTTAATTTCAAACCCCCTCCCTGTCCCTTCCCAGAAAATAAATGTCACTTCTTTTCTGCCTTGTTCTCCCTGATATGCAACCCACCAGCCCCCACTATCTCTTTCTTCTCACATTTTGTGCCCAAGTAGTGTGCCTGATCAGAGGCAACCATCTAGCATCAACAGAAAATTTAGATTTTAAAAGCTGGGTGAAAGATTAGAATTCAAGTCTCCAGAACCTCTTCTGTTAAGTAAGTAGGTTAACATCTTAGCTAATATGAAAGGCAAAGACATTGCCAAAAGTTTCAGGATGTTTAAAAGAATCACATCCTTTTCAGTGAATTTACTGTTTATTGCTGTAATTTAGTTTAATTTTCACTACATCTCCTTTTCGAGACTCAGCAAGTCGCAACAGCTCCTATCCACACATCTCTGAGCAGGCATCAGCATGTGTGAACATAACCACATGCACAAATATATCAGCATGCAAGCATGGAAAAGCAGCCCTTTCTCATCACCCGAAAGCTCTGTTGCCCTACTTCTGCACTGATTTGCCCTCCACCATCCACCCTACTTTTTTTACCAAAATACAGCACTGATTCATTGCAAAGGGACAAAATGACCCCACTCCACTGCAACCTACTTCATGTTCCTCCATTTGGTGTTCCTGGCATCTCCAGGGCAGCCCCAGGGAGCAAGGGTGCTACAGACCCAGGGCACAGAGCAGGCACTGTGTCAACATCTGCTGGAGGGATCAGGGTAAGCCATGGGGTATAGATAAAGGTTTCTGCTAAGAAAACAGAAAAAGTCAGGGCTTGTGTGAATTCTTGGTGAAAGAGTCATATCAAGTCACTCGATCCAAACCATCACGTCAAAGGTTTGGTTCATATGCCCAGTTGTGAAAATACTGCACACACACAGCCAGAAACACCACGTGCATATGCTAAGGCCCTACAGAGTCAACTTAACTGCAGGTACTATAGCTTCCTTGCTCAACTTTATGGATAACTTACAATAAGTAAAGTGAAAATATCACCTTAGTGTACAGTTAAGACCTTGCTCATGGCAAATTATCAAAGAAATAATCTCAAATTCACAGAGGTATTATTGAAGGTAATAGAAGTGCAGAAAGTATTCTCCACTTCTTATCATCTGTTATGAACATTTCAATTGTTTCCAAACATTTTTTCATTGCATAACAAGTGATGTTAAAGTAAAATTTTCCAAAGGAAAGAAGTTCATGAGCAGTTTTCAGGAACATTAGGTAAAGCTGCCCACTTCCATGATCCCAGGAATATCTGAAAAGCCGATTAAAGGATGCATTTCAGGAAATGTACACACGTTCTCCAAACTAGTGAAACATTTACAGTGTGTTGGAAATGCCCATGACAGATAACAGATTTCAACTCATTTGTTCAGAGACATTGGAAAAATCACAGAATGGAGTTACTAAAGCAAGCTGAGTACTCTTTTGCAGCACTTTCAGCACAGTGCCATGGGAAATATAGGTATTTTGACAAAATTTTCTTGTCCAGTATTTGTTTCATTTGATCACTAATGGATCAGGTGCAGGGAACATCTCTTTTTACATGTTATTGCATAAAAGCTTTGACCTTGGAGCACCTGTTAGAGCTGGTTAAAGTTCTTTCCCTTGGACACAAACTCTCTCAGCTGCTAATAATTAGAAAAAAAACAAAGCAGAACTACCATATGGATGAAGGCCCCGAAAAAGGCGAATGCCAAAGAAAGCAGCACAAATTTTACAAGGATGCATGTCATATTTTTTCCCTTGGCAGTACAACCTTAGAACATCAGGGCGAATGCCAGATATTCCAAGTGTCAAGCAAACAACAAAAATTGCTATAGGTTTTCTAAGCTGTGATCAAAAAGGGGAGCACCTAGAGACAAGCCATAATTCTGTAAAATAATGAGGTTTATAAATACGGAGAGAGAGAATTCCTATAAGAAAAGCTGTGTTCAAAAACTTTCATGAAAAGACAGTTTTCTAGTTTTTTCAATCAAAGACTTGCACTAGCATTTGCTTTATTTACTGTTGTTCCTGTAGGCTGTGTCATCAAACCGGTCTATTTGTTTCTGCAAAATACTTCAGAAAGTATTTTAGATTATGAAATTAATGCATCTGTAGAGGATTATCTACTTCAATACTGTCATGTCTGTGCAACCAAGAGATTTACTGTCTAAAGTACATTTTCTCTGGCACTACATGAACAATTTAAAATTTGGCATTAATAATTAAGATTCAATCCAATTATAATTTATTTCAATGGAGAAAGTGTAGTGATCATAACAGGTAGAGAGTGTCTTGACTAGATATTCTGTGTTGCACAGAAAATAAATTTAGTGAGACTGGTAACATAACACAATCTATAAAATATTTAAAAGTCAAAAAGATAGTATCTTAAGTAAGGAACTCATGGCACTTACGAACCTTTCTCAGAGAATATCACAGGAGGACATAGTCAGTAGCAGTGGAGTCCTCAAGGAGTACCAAATATCACACATCATTCTTGTCTAGTGAACACTTGGCCTCATTGGTCTTAGGTCAGTTTTCCCCTCATTCTCATTCTATATGGAGGATAGATTCCTATACACTCACATGTTCAGTCAATGTGCTGCTCTGACAGCTCAAAAACATATTACTGTGGAAAACAAATGGAAGAAATGAACAATGTTATTGTTTGATAATGGTAAAGCTAATATTTTAACTAGATAAGTTATAAACCCACTACAGTTAAGGATTGAAACCTGGGACTGATTTGAGAAATCCTGGTTAAGGACTAGGGATGATAAAGTTAACCAGAATGCATATATCATCATAAAGCTGTAACATACTTAAATCCAGTCCTGACTAATGAGTGAATGAAGAGATGCAAGTGGAATCATAGCCTTTAGCACATGCTCAGCACCTGACAAAATATGATTTCCCCGGGAAGGCCCAGAAGTGTCTGGAAGCTGGTATTAGCCTCACAGGACATGATGGTGTGTTTTTCTGGTATTAATTTTTTTTAAGTTCCTATTTGCTTCACCTCTCTCACCATGGGGTAGATCGTGTCTAAGCTAGGTCAGCAGAAGAATGAAGCAGAAGGGGAAGACATCAGAGGGAAACATTGAAGTAAATGCTGTTAAAGCCACCTATTCTGTCATAGGCTAGAGGTGGGCTGTTAAAGGCCTGGAGGATGCTTTTATACCAGAGATCGTTTGTAAAGATCTCAAGAAAACTTTGTTTTCACTACTGTTGCAGAGGTGGAAAAGAGAACAGAAAAAAATGTAAAAAGCACCTCAACAAGTTAAAAGTAAGAGATGGCATGGGGCAGGGCGACGAATCTGATAACCTTATAATTTATACAGCAGGTCCTACCCTACTCACGGTCGGATCTAATCCCTTTCTAAAACATGCACTAGAAAAAGATGAAAGAGTTGATAAATCCCTGAAAGTTTAGCAGGTCCAGAGATAGAAAGCAGCCTTCTACATGAGAATACTATAAATAAAGGAGATAAAGCGTTTACAATAGTTCTCTGAGGAAAGGCAACAATCCCCCAGTTGGCACTACATTAAAATGATTTTAATCATCTTAATGGAGGAGATGGATACTTTATGAAAGAAAAAATCTGTCATGATACTTTTAGGTGGGAAATTATTCTCCCTTTCTTAAGTATAAAGTCTCTATTTAAAGCACATGAGGGAAAACTTAATTCTGTATAGACTGAGGACTGTGAATAATTCCAGGCTGTCGAAAGAAGAGATGAAGAAGAGAAGACAGAAAGAAATTTTTGCTTCAGTACAGTCTGAGAATTTGTTGTGTGAGGTTTTGGGTTGGTGTTGTGTTTTGGGGGGATGGTGTTGGGTTGTTGTTTTTTTTGTGTTTGGTTTTGTTGTTGTTGTTGTTTGGTTTTATTTGTGGTTTGTTTGTTTGTTTTTTTTTAATTAAAGGGCAAGGAGCTCTTTGATCTCTACTTCTCAATCAGTAGGACAGTGTTTCATGAAAACTTCATCCCAGGTATTTTCACCCAGAGTTCACCCTACCGATTTTAGGGGGAAATGGCCTTGCCTTTATCATTTTCAATTCTTCTGTTGTCTGACAAAAATTAAAGATCCAGTCAGACTACTTAAAACTACTGCTCGCTTCAGAGAGGTTGAACTAGGTGACCATTAAGGGTGCCTTCCAACTCAAACCATGCTATGATTCTATGATAATGGTTTCACATAGAGAACTGTGTGAAGTGTCACCATTTCATGTGGCTTTTTACTATTATAAGCCACACAACCACAGTTTAGTAGATAGAGACAGAGTAGAAGAGGACAGAAGAGAGATCTCGATGATGGACTTGACCTTTTTTGTCCTGAGGATGAAGAGGAACAGGAGGCTCAACCCCTATAATCAGAATCAAGTATTAAGTGTAATTCCAAATCACAGCTTTCTTCAAAGATGCAACAATATTCTGTATTTCAAAGCCACAATAAAAACAGAAATGCAAAGATCTACATTTCTCACTGGCTCAACAATGTGCTGCTTCTTTCCATAGGCCCCTCTCCACTCCCATTCTAGAAACTGTTTTTCTCTCTGCTTTCTCCTGGCTAGTGGCCAACTTAAAGACTACGAGACTCAACAACTGGGGGCCTTCCACTCTAGGGCAATCACTAACATTGCCTGGCTCGCTCTCCTCAGCAAAACTGAGGCACTTAGACCAACAAGGTTGTGGACCACCCTGCCTGAGATCTAGTCATACATTTGTTTATCTTTCAGTTTCCTTTTTACTTTGGTGTAATCCTAAATTGAGAAGCTTTTGCCTTCACAAGAGATAGATGCCGAGAGTCAAAGTCCGGAAAACTACAATGGTTCATTGAACTAAAACCATTCAAAAATCACTTTGAGTTTTTATAGCAGTTAACATTATTTATAATAAAACTTTGTTATTGCTGCAGATTAACTTGGAATCTTGTTGCGCAAAACAATAAATAAAAACATCTGAGAAGCAGATGAATCGCTTCAGCCCTGGTATATAAGGCAAGGGCTCAAGAATGGCAATTGCATAGACCTGAACTTGGCTCCTCATTGTTTTGGCTGCATATATTTCTGAAGATCATAAAGAAATCAAAAACCTGCCAAAGAGACTTTAGAACCTCATGTTTGTGCAAAACATGCAGCAGACAGTATTGTCACAGTATGATACTGCTCTCAAAAAAAAAAAAAAAAAAAATAAATAAATTCTGCCTAGGTTCCCATGGTGCTCTAGATTCCAAATTGGAGTGCAATATGGCCTATAGTGACATGGACAGCAGATATCCCCTGTTTCAGAGCAATGAGCATGGACCCAGGCAGACTATTAATAACATTACCCTCAGCCAGCTGCACAAAGAGTCCTCCCCTTCGGACTCTGCAGATTTTTGAGTGAGCCCTAGATTTGGGAGTTATTTAACTTTTGTTTCCTTTTAAAATTGCAAAAAAACTTTAACACTTATATGGGATTTTGAAAGGATAGTTTTATCAATCATTTCTGTTCATAGCTCTTCAAAAAAAAATTACGTTGCTTGTTATTCTTGTTTAAAAAAACTAGCAAGATTTCTTGACAGATGAAAATGGATGGAAAACACACCGACCTGCATACAGAAATATATATTGTAAATTTATCTTTTATGTCTGGTTCTAAAAGTTAGTGTCTAAATGTTGTGGCAGGTGTACTGGGATATGTATCTTGAGTGGGAGGCCTGGCCTTGCTTTAGCTATCTTGGAACTATCTTGGAACTACACCATCATCCCACACAGCCTAGTGTGCCCCAGAGGAAAACTCCAGTACATTTCTGGGAGGAAGCCATGGTAGATCTCAGCCTTCAGGGCACCTGTGGAGTGCATCCTTCCAGCCTTTAGCTGACTTGCAGACACCTTGCAACTCCATCAGGACGGCAGCAGAGCCACTGAAAGGTGTTTTTTTTCAGGACTACGTTATGTTAGCACACACAAATGAGCTGTCAAGACATTGCTCTGTTGCTGATTTTGCTTGAAAACAGAAGATTCACATAGAGATCAGGGCAGCAACATCACAGCAGGTCCAAGGGAGAGTTGATGCTACCACTTTATGGCCAATACTGCTTCTCTTTTTTTCGAAGAGTTTCTATACTTCTGTCATGATAAGGGTTTCAATATTTGCTTAAATTTGTTTAGATAACTTTACCAAGGAAAAGAGAAAGCAAGAAAAAGTCAAATCTTTTGTAAATGCATGACAGATGCACCAGTGCATGCAAGGATGAACGCAGAACAGTTACAGACCTGTCATCACACTCCTCACAACCGCATTCTTTCCCCAGCTCATGTGGCCTACACCTGGGATACACTGGCAGGGTAGCTTTTTGAGGCTCCCAGCTTCAAAGCAAATGTTCATACCTTTGTTCCTGACTGCAAGTCTTTTAAATTTAAACCTTTTTCCTCCCTCTCATCAGTGTTGTCTTTCACTAGTAGCAGCTCTGACTCTACACCAAGACTTGTTGGGGTATTGTAATAGGGGTTTTTTTGGTTTTGTTTTTTTTTCTGGTATATAGGATACCCATTGAAACAGAATATAGATACTAGAGCTAAAAGCTATATAAAAGAGACAGTTATACAAAGTTAAATAGGTGGAAGCATGAAGATTCTTGGCAGTCTCTGGGCATTTGTTATGTTGCATAAATACAGACTTTTCTTTAAGAGCTTGTGAAAACTCAAAACTTTATTTCATTTCTGGCTTTTTCCTCCAGAAATAACAGAGATTTCTTCAATCAGATTCAGTAACACTGAAAAGAAAGAGTCAATGATATACCTCGAGGATTTTTTTAAGTGGGAGACTAGTATAAACTGGCTGTACAATGGTCAAAGGTCAGGCCTTCATACATATCTAAGGCTGAAAAATGGCAATGATGCAGTGACCCATCCTTGCCAGAAAGTGCTGAAATATCTCACTTTGATTAATAGTCAATGCTCTTATAGGGAGGCCTTTCTTTGAAGACTGAGGCTCATAAACAGCAAAAATCCCATCAATGTTTGAAATTTTTCTGTTTTCCAAAAATCAGTCTAAAACTGAAAAAAAAAAAAAAAAGAAAAAAGAATGCTGTAATGACAGTTTAATGGCTTAGTAAAGCTGGGAAAGATTTTGCAAATGCAAAACTTTCTTAGTTTTCTCCATTGTTATTAGGGGTGAGGAGACAATATCCAGCTATGATGATGACATGATGTGTGAACCATCAACAATATTCTGCATTAAGCGAGATCACCTACACATTTATTTATGAGTGATCAGGAATTTTAAAGCGAAATTTCTCACAAGTCTGTTAAAACAAAGTCTAATCTTGAAAAGGATCAGTTGTGTGAAATTTCACAGTTCCTGAAATCTGATAGTGAAATTTTCAACAGTCAGTACTTCCTGTCTTCAGTTTTTGAATTTAAAAACTGCTTTTCTACTGAAATGTTTTCTTGCAAATTGTAACTTATACCAGAAAATAAATAAATGAATAAATAAATAAATAAATAAATTTGAAAGCTTAAAAAAGAACCAGTATCTGTCCAAATCATATCAGCTGATCCATTGAAAAATAATTGATTAGCATTTTACAGTTCTGAAAATACTGGTCAGATAGAAAAGCTGACTATCTTTAAGCATATTGCAGATGATCATAAAGGTTCTTTTCAGATATAAGCAACTAAACCAAGAGAATTTATTTCAGAAAAACTATGGTTTATTTTCCAGATCATTTGAGATTTTCTACAGAATATTGTCCTGGTCTACATTCCACTTGAACAAGTGATGTTGTGGATGGTAACACATATCAGTCCAGGCTGAAAACCTTACAGGGTACACTGAGATGTCTCTTCATAAAATTATACTGATTCTATTAATTTAACAGAAACATATGTGGAAAGTAACGGTAAAGAACATGAGAAAGACAAAGACTTTTATATAATCCTGAAAAGATTAAAACTATTTTTATAACGAAATATGACTATTTTTGCTCCTCTACAGATAGTATTTTATCTGATTACTTTCTGTGGCTGACATTGACGTTTTCAATCACCCATCACCATGAAGTGAAAACTAAGAATTCATGGAAAGCTGTTCTATAGAACAACGATGTTAAAAGGCCATTATCTGCCTTGTTCAAATATCTGTCACCGTACTTTCTCTCCAAAACATTCAGCAGGTCCCTTTTGTTAGCAAATTCAAAGAAAGAAAGCCACTTAGTGTAAAGTGATGTAGGAACTTGTCTGCATCAATAATTTCAAGTAAAAGGTATGTATGAAGCCAGTAGTAGCTAGTAGCCTCCATCTTAGGCTGGAGGTGAGGGTTGTTTCTTTCTTTAATGTAATGCTTCCATATGAACAGTTACAGTATTAAGTGAATAATGACTCGTACAAGTATTCATGTACTGCGTTATGTTCAAATAACACCTGTTTGAGAGAGGTAATCTCATTCTCTCTCTGTATCAATGTGATATTCTTGCCATGATAATTTCATCACCTTTGTAATACCCAAGTTTTGAGCAGCCAGTTTGCTTTGAAAAATCAAGTATAAAAGCCAGAGTAATCACAGTGATTAAAAAAAAAATCTGTGTGTAAGGAAAGAAAATACAGTAGCAGACATTCTAATGAATCCTGTCCTTCAGACACAGAAGAATCACAGAAGAGTTAGTGGGCTAAATGCTTTTGCATATATATGCATCTTCCATGTGCATGCATACCCATTAATCTAGGATGGTGCCCCTAAAAACATTTAAAGCTTAATAACTTTGAGAAGTAAATTATGTTTCAAGAGATACAGCAGAGAAATAGAGGTTCATTCTCAAAGAAAATATGGAAAATTCACAGGAAATTTCTCTTTATAAGACCTGGAGGAAAACTGATCAAAAATGGAAGGTTCAGTTAAATTCTTGTTTGAGGGGACAAGGAATCTGAAGTAAATGTCTGCTTACATAACTTCCTTAATTTAAATCCTAGACAGAGATTTGTGGGACTAGCCTAATTTTCCCTTGGGTACTGTGCCCAATTAGAGAAAGAAAAATACAGATTTTTGCTTGTCTTATTTTCATATAATCATGGAATGGTTTATGTTGGAAGAGACCTTATAGATTATCTAGTTCCAAACCCCCTTGCCATGAGCAGAGACACCTTCCACTAGATCAGGTTGCTTAAGGCCCGGTCCATACTGGCCTTGAACACTTCCACAGAGGGAGCTTTCACAGCTTCCCTGGGCAATCTGTTCCTGTGTCTCACCACCCTCACTGTAAAGAACTTCTTCCCAATATCTACTCTAAATCTACCTTCCTACGGCTAAAAGCCATTACTCCTCATCCTGTCACTATAAACTGTTAGAAAAAAGTCCCTCCTTAGCTTTCTTGTAGGCCCCTTTCAGATACTGGAAGGCCTCTGTAAGGTCTTCCCAGAGCCTTCTCTTCTCCAGGCTCAATAGCCCCAACTCTCGCAGCCTGTCCCCATAGAGAAGGAGCTCCATCCCTCTGATCATCTTTGTGGCTCTCCTCCAGACCCATTCCAACGGTATTTTCTAAAATACTTATGGTTGTATAAAACTGATTCTCTTCCACAAGTCAGAAAAACTTTAAAGCTGTTTTATATCTGTCTGCCAGCTGGAGTTTCCAGGATATCTTCTGTGTGCTATGCAAAATAAAGCAATTTCCTGCAGCACACAGGTAAGAGGCTGCCTGGGTCATTCCCTCACTGTCAGTGATAAGAGTAACCTCACCGTGACATGTGGCAACCCATACAGCACCTGAACTGGAAGCACTGTCTGTCGTCTCATCCACGATGTGGTTTAATTACCCTTTGCACTTGTAGTATCTCTGCTTCTTGTTCTGCAATCTTTGATTCTGCTCTCATTTTTTAATGTCTCCCATAATTTATTCTATGCAACCAAGGATACAAAGGTATGGTTCAACAAATTATTTTCTTTTCATTACATGTCTATTTCTTTGCACCAGCTTTAAACTTTTTTTTGGAAAAAAAAAAAAAACAAACACTTTATTCTCATTATCTAACAGCACTGAACTCCAAAACAGGCTAGGAATTTTAGATTGTATTGCTGATGCCCTACATAAATAGTGAACTTGGAAGAATCAAGCGAAATCTAAAATATTTATTTAAGGTCAAAGAGACTCAAATACATCCTCAGCTGATGCTCAGATGCCTGAATATGATTTTAGTGTCAATCTCATTAGAAAGTTGTTTTACTTATTGTTTCAGAAGTTTAGTACTATTAGTTTTAAGCTAATAGTTAGTACTACTGAAAATTCCCCTCTCTCATTGCAAATTAAGTCATACAAAAGCTCATAATACCCTGCAATCTTCAGCAACAATAAGCCAAAGCAATAGGAAGATTTTTCTGAGCTGGGTTTCCCAGAGCCATGCATTCCTCTATGAGGTAAGACAGTAAACCAAAGCAGAATCTGGCTTTAAACCGAAGGTTTTTCATTTCCTTTTACTATCAGATACAAGTTTCTTTGGAAAGTCTTGTATAAAACGAGTACTTTCTTGAAATGTTAAAATGCCTTGGAATAAAGTCAGTTGGATCTTGAGTATCCGTCTTTTATTCTGACAAAAAATAGAGGTGCTATTTCCTAGCGGAGTGTAACTATTTACATTTTTAATACTGTACATCAATTTGTGTTTCTCTATAACTGTTAATGGAGTGTTCTGTTCTGATTTTTGAGTATTTGGTGGTTTTAGCTCTTCGTTATGATACTGCCACACTTCATGCAGATATCTACACAGACATGAGCTAAAGCCCAAGCACATCCTCCAGTCCTCATTTTCCACATTTACACATTGCCTTGATCTTTGGCTCAATGCTGGAATAAGTTACTTTTCTAGCAAGGAAACTCGGGTGTATATTGACCAAATTGCAGAAATTGTTGTATGACCAAACTCAGTCACCTACCAACACAGCACAACTTGTTCTCTGAACTCAAACTTTCCCTGAAGCATGACCAGGGAAGGCAGTACAGATACTGTGTCAGATAGTGCAACATGGTGAAAACAAGACACCGTTGTGATTAGGGACTATCTTTATAATTTGCGTATATGCTAAGTGATAACAAGACTCAACTCCTCACAATGTTTCAGTTGGCTAACATACTCTGACTGTGGATCTGTTCTTATAATTGATAGCATAGAACTCTGTAGATAAGAAAATACAGCATTTCTGCTGGGTTTTATGTTAAATCATTGCATTGGGGGAGAGAGGTTGTTGATTTAAACCCCAAGGAGAGTAAATATTTCTAACACAATCAAACTTCAGATACACTTGACTTATAAAACAACAGTTCTTCGTCCAGTTCTGGAGAGTAAAATGATAAAAAAAAAAGCCAGATATCACTAAACCTGTAAGTCATATGATAAACTCCAAATTCTAGATGTACAAAACCTTATACAGAATAAACATCTTCAATGTGTCTTTGCTACTCTTAGGCTTTTTGTCATACAAAAATCAGGCACTGTGGGTGAGATTTTCTCTTTCCTTCCAAGCACACGTAGAATATCGGTTGACATTAGAGGTGGTGAATAGTTTTTAAAGCCTTTGACTAAATTCTCACCAGTTTTTCTACACATACCTTTGCAGCTGCCCTCTGACCAGCTCTATTACATGCAGGAGAATATGTCCCATTAGGAGGAAACACATACAGAGAATAGCCAGAAGCAAAGATATCTGAAAACCCGACGCTCACCACCTAACCCACATTTTAGTTCTGCATCAAAGGAGGAGGGATGAGTTATGTAGCCTCTTTCCCTGTAAAACAGCCATTAGTTCAGAAGTATACTTTAAAGAAGGTACTTTTCTTCCCATTTCTTTCTCTCTGTTTCTTCTGATTGCCTCCCGTTGCTTCTCCTCCTCCTCTTCGTAGCACCTTCCATGATTATTCTCTCAATTCTTTCCCCTTCTAGTAGGTCAAAATATTTTGGAGGACTGTAGTCACATCAGATTTTCAGTCTGATAGTAAACACTAGGATAACTTCTAGCAAAACCTTCCATGTTTCATTTTATCATCTGTGAGAATGACCATTACAAGAGCCACACTTGATACCTTGTGGAAGAAAAATTGGCATTTGACTTTCCAAACAGGAGGGTAAGCATACATGGCATGTTAACAGTAACAACAGATAATCTGATTGTACAAAAAAAATGTGTGGCATAAAGTGCAAATAGATTTCATGTCTTTATTATTAAATTCCCAATCCAAGTTTGACTAAAGAAAAAACTGTCACACATGATGTAGTTATTATTATGAAGAAAAATCTATAATCACACATGATGTAGTTATTATTAAACTTTATTATATTATTAAATGTTTATAGACATGACTGAAACTCTCATTAAGTATAAAGTTGATGTGATAATAAAATTCATAAAAGATTTGTCCATTTTTTTCCCTGATTGCTGTCCATACACTTTTCTCACCAATCTCTTTTTATTTAATCTGCAATAGTGTCATGGACATAAATGAAAAAAAAACACACAACACCTGTTGTTTTTATAAAGTACTTAAAATTAATTTTCATCTGGCTTCTGAAAGAGATCCTGGAAGCATGTAGGTGTTGAAACCTGCCACACAGCTGAATCAGACACAGGTGGAAATCAGCTGTGTGTATTTTTTAAAATCAGTATTTACTTTCTTTTAATTGCAAACAGCTTAGTCTTAATAAAGAAACATTTACTGTTCTGAGAGGATATTTGCTTTGCACTTAAAATTGAAACTGGCAACTTCAGAACTTTACTAAGGTAAAAACACTCTAAGATTTCTGGAAAGCCTGGTTTCTGCTCCTGGACAACAGCAGCATTCACCCAAACTTCTTTATTATATAGGTTCTCTCTTAGCTTTCATAGTAGTGTCTTGGACAGCTTGAGGAGCCCTTCCAAGAGCTGTCTATGGCCAGAGACTATGGAGTACATGCCATATCAGGAGCTTTGCAGATGGATCATAGTGAGCAGGTGGCAGCAAGAATTTCCTAGATATCCCTCCATCCTGCTGGATAGGCAGCCCACTCCTAAGCAGGCCTGGCTCACCAGCACCATTTCTTTCATCATTCCGTATCCAACCTGCCCAACAGTCTCAGAACCATCAAAGCTGCAGAACTAAACATGAGCTGGTGCATCACCAGCAGACAAAAAGTCTCCCACAAGCTGCTATTGAGCAGTATAAAGCTATTTTTACTTTGCGGATATGAGACACAATGTACAAGAATCTGAGATATGCCCTTGTATTACGAGAACTTCAAAGTGAGAGCACAAATATTGAACATGAACTAAAATGTCAGGAGATGGAGTAAAAGGAAGATTAAGAAAAGCTCTGCTAGTAACACTGTTGATCTGCAGTGTTACCATACCTATTGAAAAAGTTCTGTCAGCATGGACAAGGTGTACTGCAAAAGTTTTATTATATTTGAGGCAAACATGTCTTGGACTAAATGGAAAGCCACAAAGATGACGTACAAAGTTATCCCTGCTGATAAAAGACGCATTCAGAAACATCACTAGTTATCTGGTATGTGAAAAAACAGAAAGGACGATCAGTAAAACTAAAGAGGGAAAGTACAGCTGGAAGACTTGGCAGTGCTTTTCAGGTTTTACTATACTACAACCTGGTCATGTTACAAAAGAAAATGTCAGGTTTTCCATCTTATCCAGCAGCAGAATAAAATAAGTTCTTTGTAAAAAATCCTGATTGCTGAAGAGAAATCTAAGCACTAAATGAAATGTGCAATTGCTTTTACAATACATAGAGAGTTTGAAAGAAAAACTCTAGTACATATAAACAAAAAAGATATAACTCAATACTTGAAATCAAAGTTGTCCAGTCATTAGCAACAGAAAAAAAAAGCAGCTTCAACCTATAACTGATACTAAATGTTAATGTAGTTAAGATAACTCTGATTTTCAGCAATACTAAGACCTTCCAATTTTGACCTCAAGTCAAAGTTACTGGATCAAGAAAACCCCTTAGTTTTCTAAAACTTTCCATAAAAACAGAAGCTATTTGAATTTTAATGTCTGGTTTGTATATAAAGTTGTAAACTATGCTGTCAAGTGAAATTCCAGTTCTTACAAATTTTTTTTACTAAATTAACAATGTTGAGGTCAACTTGCGAGCTTCAGAAAACGAAACTATGGACTTTTTTGAGCCGTGTTTTTTCAAGTGCCTGGAAGCACTCAAGAATCAAGCAAAGTTTTACAAATAATTTCAAAACTTGAACTTTGAATTGATTCAGAGTGTATTATCATTAGAGTAAAAAAATTATAATTTTAAATTAGCTCATCTATGTACTTGGAATTTAGCACCACTTAAGCACTCACACCTGAACAGTGAAAAACACTGCTATTTAATAGCAATATATCTGAAGTTCACAATAGTGTATACCATCAAGAAAACAGAAAAGAAAATACAATTTAACATAGCAAAATTTATTCATGTAAGTATTACAGTTATTAAAGAAGTGATTCAGTTCTTGCATTACGTAAGGCTAGAGTCTTCTCATATTTGACCTTTTCAATTTGAACATTTTAGCTGAAAACGCTGTTTAAAAAAATATATATATTTATCCTTGAGACTTCTAAGTAGAATTTATATGGCATATTTCACTTCTTCCTTTGGGCTTCACAGCTATGCTTGGAGAAGGGCTCTGCTGACAACCCTTAGCATTGCAAGCAAGACACAAACAACAGCTAGTTGAAACCAGGCTTCTTAATTCCAGATCTAAAAACACCTTCAGCAGCATTTCATAAGTGAGTGGCCTTGTCAATTTGTATTGTAGGAAACCATATTGAAGGTCCTTACGAATAGGAAGAGCTATTTGAATCAATAAGGATTTCCTTTATCCGCCACTCAGAAGTTGCAAAGACAGATCTGAAGGCCACAGAAAGGAAAAGGATGCAATTTCATTGGAAAGAGACCAAAGAAAGGTAAAATCCAGAATGAAAATTCAGATTAAAGTCTTTGTTCACCTGGTAGACCAATGTTAAACCAGTGGTGGCTAACTTCTCATGCAACTTTGCTATTTGCTCATGATTTTCAACATTCAGTCTCTGAAAGAAAAGGAAGAACACTTATTATTTAAATATCAATCATTAAAATAATTAGCATTATTGAAATTCAGTATTTTTCAGGCGCCATTGGAAGAGGAAAAAAGTGATTGACAGGATAAAAAAGCCAAACAAAAGACATAATGAAAAGAGAGGAAAGCAAAAATTAGGAAGTAACAGGTAGTTGTAAAGAGAACCCCTCTATATTATTTTAAACTACTGTCCTGGAGCTGAGAGAAGGGAATAGAGAAAAGTTAAAATTAAGTCATAATTGACAACACTGATACTGTCTATGTAAAACAAAATGTCAGACTATGATAGGCAAGGGCAATTTAATCTTTTGCCAGAATACATAATTGCTTTTAACGTAGTGTAAACCATGATTTTACAGCAGACTATCCATGCAAGATGATCTGCTTTAATTACATACTGTTAGTGATTAACAATGACCAATGAAATTAAGACAAAAGAATGAAAGCTGATATATATCATTCAAGGAAAGGCCTATATAAATAAAAAAGAAAATGCTACTTTGTGGTTGAGTTGGAGTAATAGCTAAAATATGAGATAATGGTTCAACAACTTAGGATGGACCTAAGTTTTGCTCTCCATATTCACTCTATACAGAACCTTAGTCCTTGAGAAGTTACATAAGGTGTAAAAACACTTCTAAGAAGTAAAGTTACTGCTACAAGATTTGCGTATATTGTCAAATGCCTTATCCCTTCCATGGATCCCCTGCTAAAGTATCAAGCAAGTCACTGGTTCCAGCATACTTATGGCACTATATGTGCACACAGCTTTTCCTTGACTTTTAGCAACCCCTACTCATTGTCCCTGCACTGCTGTGCATAGGGCTCTGTCTGCCCCCCATGCCTGTATCTGCCTCAGGCAACTGCAGCTCATGAATTTCTTCTGCAGCTCTCCTGTTTTTAAGGGGAAAAAAAAAGGTCTTAATTTGTAACATATAGAGAATATTTGAGAAAAACAGAATTTCTTTTCCATTAAGCAGTGTACACTAGCTTTACACTTTAAGTCTTAATGAATTGTTGCTCTGTTATACAGACTACAGCAAAGAAGGATTGACATGTGAAGAATAATTTAAAATAAAGGTCAAGAAGATTGTGATCTCCCTTCTGTAACTGACCTTAATGAATAGACACATTATCCTCCCGTAGTAATATAACTACTGGACTGTATCTTCCCCAGAAGCTTTAATCTACTACCCATCTGAAGGAGAACTAATTTACTATTTATTGATCATATACTCTTTTAGGTAAGCCCATAATTGCCATGTCTAACAAAGAAGTCTGCGCTGTTCTGTACACAGTCAAGACAGTCACCATGGTAGTTGGACTCCTCAATAAGCATGAAAGCTTATGCACAGTCCTTTCTAAGTGAAGCACTCTAAAGTAGAAAGGTATTGTCCTTGATACCAGTTCAGGTCTAAGTATAGACTTAGTTTTCTCTTGAGACTTTTTCACGAGTTGGCATCAACAAGCTGTGATTCTGATTCTACTGTACGATGATGTACTATTTGCAGCCTTTACTGCATAACTTTCTAATCACTGAGGAATATAGAAAAAATTAGTAACATATATAGTGTAGGAGAGTTAAACATGACATTCCTTTTCTATTAATTACCATACTTTAATCAGTGTTATTCAGAAGATATTTGTTTGTCCTAAACATCAATTCTATGCACTGTATTCTCTATAGATGTTTACATCATAGATATTTCTGTTCTATGAAATTGCTTTAGTGTCAATTTCCTCAAACAGATGCAGAAAGGGGGTTTATTTAATTGATATCCAAAACGGTATTCTTGATAAAAAGAAGCAATTTTCAAAGGATGTTTCAGTAAGCATTTTCAAAACTAAAGGAGAAACTGGAAGAGAAGTTAAGGTCTCCAGATTTTCATTGAAAACTAGACCAAGTTCTTACTCAACTGAACTTTCCAAAGATGTCAACTTTTGTAAAAAAAGACTATTTTTTTTTTGTCAGAAAAGTGGTACTATTACAGACTTCTTCTCTTAGCATTAAACATTGCTAGTCATGAAATGTACTCCCTTCATGAGAAATCCTTCATCATCTGAAACAGTTGCAATCATCCTGCCTACAACCAAGATTATGAGCCAAGACAGAAATGCCAAAGAGGGCTGCCCAAGCTAAACAGTATGTGGTGATAAGTATCTACAGTATGCTTACTTTTTCACTTGATGTCTGAGAGAAGGTGGTACAAGCTACTGGTGTAGCCTAAAGCAACCATGAGTGTTGCTAACGCCAGCAGGATGCTAGTGCATTGAATTCCTTCCATTAACACCACAACAAAAATGTTGCACAATATCACAGGCTTCTGCTCATATTGCAGAACTGGATCTGCGCTGCTTTTCATGGTCTATCACTGTCTGAGAAACTACAGACATGGGCAAATGCTCAGGAGCCCATATTATTGAAAGCTTGAACTAGACTGAATTAGGCAGAGTTGCAAGTCATGTAACGTATGAGAGAATATGAAATAATCAATGTAGTATCTCTATCAGATTGTGGCCAGCCACACCCATCACACCATTTTAGTCCAAGACTTAGGTCAGCCCTTGCTTTTCCTCTCTTCATTATGTTGGATCACCCTTTTAATCTTGACCAACTCAAAAGAGGTATTGTATAGGTGGAACTCTATTCAAATATAAACATCTACATCTGGTATCCAAATATCCGTTTCCATTACCTGACTGAAAAAATTATTCTATTTGAGTACACAGTTTTGAACTTTGGTCTGTTTTCCTCACAGTATTACTCTCTGCTTAGACCACAAAGTTCCCAATGAAGCTTAACTAGATGCTGTTGAATAGAAATGCTGTAAGGTGATCATGACCATTCAGTTTTTCACTGTAAAATTAACAACTGGATGGTAGGTTCGCAAGGCAAGGAGGTTGGAAGGAGGGTTATGCTACGTAACTGTTGTAAAGTTAGCATAACATTTTGCTAACATTGTCAGAAATGTCCAAGGTTTTAATATCTGAATGTGGCCAGAGTGAAACAGATCTTTTCAAAACCTTGATCTACTAGATGATTTAAATGACCATACAGTTTATGAACATAATGACCTTTTTTTTTTTTTTTAACAAATCTGATTCTTCAGTGTTTTAATACTAGAGCGCTCACTTGTTGGCTTTTTTCTTACTTCTGCTTTTGCTGTCTCATCATTCTTTGTGCACAGCATCCAGCACATACCCTGCCATTCACTCTCTCTTAATTCATAGTGCTCTTATTCCATTATTTAATAGCAGCAGAAACAGTGCCATAGCACATCACAATGAATCCTCAGCAAATTCTGAAAACAATTGAGAGAAGACAATGTATTTCCTGCAACTGCCCAGATTGCCTCTCTAGTGAGAATACCACCTAAAAATAAAAAAAAAAGGTGCTATATATTTATGTTCACAGGAGCTGGGCAGAGATTTATACCTTATTTTTAATTCAGTAAATACTTCAGGTAGTTGAAAGCTTTGACTGCAATCAGTGCATGGCCTAGGTGATTCATTATCTACTTACTTATTCCCTATAATATGTAAAACCCTCACTTGTTACTCTGTGTTCATTTCTATATCTTACTTGCCAAATTTAATAAAAAATGTTTAGTGATTTAATAAAAATATTTAGCAATTATGTTCATAGTAACTCTTTAATTTTCCCCATAAGAGTGCTCCTTGAAAGTCTTTATTCTGAAAAACAGAATGATAGTGCTTTGGATTAAATGAGCCAGATCTTCAGCTATGGAAGGATAATTTTGTTTCACTCCAGTGGGACAGTGTTGTTTGAAAGCCAATTCCCCTGATCTAGAGGATCTTCCCTGACTCCATCTCTCCTGTCGGACTTTTCCACTTTGTAATTAAATATTCACTGGGTAAGAGGGAAACAAAGAATAAAGAAGAAGGGAAAAAATTAGTCCTTTGTAGACGTTCCAGTCCTCTGGTCCAAGGAATATTTAATTATTTAGGCAAAGTGGAACTGCTTCTCTGGAGAGGCTGTGAGAGTTCCACCACAGTGGTTATGGTCCAACAGAGAAAATGGGCAGAGGTAACCTAGTATATAAATTTCAACAAGGAAAGAGGTGCCTGCCTAGCTCTTTCAAAAGCATGAATAAATATACATACTGAGTTGAGAAGGAAAGACATAGTTGGTTAGAAAATTAATTGTCCTCAGTTAGATGCTTTATATTTCTTTAAAATATTGGTTCTATCCTAAATTCAGGTAGCTATCAAGGAAGGAAAACAAAGCGAAAACAATCAGATTTAATGCACCTGCTCCTGTAATAAATACAAGATATTTGTTGTGATGGTTTGTCCTAAATTATGTTACATAAACTTTTCTAAATTTCAGCAAACTCAGCAAAAGCCTGAGGCGTAGGTACCTTGAAAAGGAGAAGAAGGTATTTCTGACAGAAGGGAGATTTTTAAAGCGAGCTTGATTAATTAGCGGTGTTACATACATTGTGTACCTTTACCAGTGACGTGCTGAATCCAGCTAATAGGTCAAATGTGCAAGTGAAGTTTTAATGAAAACAGATGCCCAGAGGATCCTAGAGCAGCTGTGTCTGCCCATCGCTCCATGTGTGGAACATCTTCCTGTTGCTTCACAGTGCTGCACTCCCCCACTTCCAAGAAACCAGGGGCCTCTTAAAACAAGGTTGAAAGGAGAAAGGCTTGCTAGTCAGTTGGCAACATATCTGCATTTTTAAGCTAGCCTGGATACAGTGGAGGAGAGCTTAGTTTCTGCTATGTGACTGACCTCTCTTAGCCAAGTTCATAGCAGTGTGAGCTATCAAATATGACAGGCTCTTGGCAAACATTTGCATGCTTTTGGCTGGAATCTCTTCCAAGCCCAGCTGGGATCTCCTCCAAGCCCAGCTGGGATCAATTAAACTAAATAATAGTGCTTGCAATAGCTAGTTCCTACCATACTCTTCAGAAATTGCTTAGTGTTCAAATGTAAATACTGTTAAGTTCATACCTTGCTTACCCTTCTCCCACTTCACAGAAACTGTGACAGAACTACAAATCTGAGATTTTTAAAGCAAGCTCTTAAAGGTTGAATAAGGAAGAAACATGGCATGTGCAGGCATACATTTTTGTCTTCTCGTTTGCCATCATGAAATCCATTCTGATTATCTAATACTCTAAATATGACTAAAAACCCCACCACGCATTTATTTCTCTATACTACACGTTAAATGGAGGTGTCATTGTCCATAACTGATTAGTAAACCGGTCTAACTAAACTCTTATCAAATCCTGCCTTTCCAATTTAGAGTAATCGACAAAAAAAACATCTGTTGTGTTATAACTCAAGTCTTTCTGGGACCAGTTAATGCCTACATTAGAAAAAGGAGCATTTAAATTCAAGATAAATTTTTCCTAGTGATTTTACTACTGTATGGAGATTTGCTGCAAGCAACATATACAATCAGCCTCAACTTTTAAAATATGCAAAACAATGTAACTAGAGCAAGCAGATGAATGTTTTTCATTGCGATTCAAAAGAAGAATTATTTTCCATTCAAGTTTTAAAAACAGCACTAATTTTTGTAATCAAATTATCTGCAGACCTTGCCTGAGAGGAGCCCATGCTAAACCTATGTATCCAAACAGTTGCTTTCTCTGAAGACAGACATTATTTGGACAGTTGCAAAGTCCCTGATCATTCTGTCAGTTACAGAGAAATACAGTTCTCTACCCAAATAAAAAGAAATATAATACTTACAATTTTTATTTTTTTATTTTTTTTATGAATGTCATGTAGTTTTATATGGTAGATTTACAAAACCTAATGTAACACTAAGAAAGCACTTGTTCTCTAGGCACTTGAATGCAGTTGGATCTCTCAGCTGCTTAAAGGCCCTCGATGAATGGAAGCCAAGATTTTTATGATCCTGTGAAATGTCCAGTACTACCCTGGAATAATGTGCTGTTTAGTCATTGAATTCCTTGGGTAATGACTTTCCCCACCAAGTATTCTCCCCTTATTTGAGGAGCTGCAATAGCCTATCCAGCCTAGGGTCTATATGTCATGTCCTGCTAACCTGACAGTAGTCTTGAGCTCCAGATCTTCTACAAGCAGTCAGATTTTAAACACTGCTAAATTCTACTAGTAGAAGTTTTGAAAATAACAGCTTATTTTAAATAAGCAGTATAAATAACAGAAAGCTTGTAATGCCACCTGACTTCAGAAATAATTCCTTAGCTGAAGAATTATAGAACGGCTGAAGGCACCAAGCTTGTCAGTTAAGGCCTCCTCTGCAAAAAGATCAGCAAACATGGCATACAAGGTCCTAAATTTGTTGGTTTACTGTCTTGGAGTGATTTTTGTCTTGGAGTTTATCCTATGTCGTCAGCCCATGCCCAGAAGAATGAATTTTATGCCTTCCTATGTCTTTAACTGAGTCTGAGAAGGGAGAGGAGAAGTTCTGGTTTTTTTCTTCTCCCTCAAGGTTATGGTTTTTTTCGGTGTTTTGGAAAGTGATAAGGAGGGGGAGAACACAGCGCTTCCTTCCTTCTGGCTTCTCGCGGCGCTCAGCTCGGGCACCTTCGAGAGACAACAGACGGAATTTTGTTTTTTTCTCCTTCTGGGATTTTGGTTTCTCCTTTTTCTCCTCTTCTGGACTTGAAGCATCAGAACATCGGGCTTCACTGGGAAGTTTTTTCACCAGCCTGCAAGGGGGTTTTCCCTGGACGGACACCTTCCCAACTGCGGGAGAAAGAGAGGCCACACCGGCAGAAGGACTTTGTTTCGGGTCTTTTTTTCTTTCTCTCACAGTTATCGATTTATTTGTCTAGCATTATTGTCCTTTTCTTGTGTGTTTTGTTGCCTTGTTAAATAAATAGGGTTTTTTTCGGGGTTTTTTTCTCCTCTTCCTTCACTTTCCTCCGGGGACATTTTCTTTTCCCGAACTTGGTGGGGAGAGGGGCCTGCTTTCCATCAGGGGATATTTCCCCCTCTGAATTTGTCTCAAACCGGGACATTTACATAATCTGGAAGACTATGTTCATTTCCTTGGGAAGAGAGAGAGTTTATTGGTTAAGTACTGAATGATTCAACAAAAAAACCTTATGGGGTAAAAACTAGAGAACATATCCTGCCTCACAGGAGGAGGTAGCCTTTGAGACCAATAATGTCATTCAATGGCCGAGGATTAAACATTGGAAGTGTTTACCAGTACATGCTTTACTTTTTATAGGATAGACACTAATCCTCAATATCAGCATATTTTAGTGATATGATTCCACCTACTATAGCCTGTCTATTGGTTCAAGTATTTGCTTAAAAAAATGTTTTTTAAAAATCACATTCCTGTGTAAAATAAATCCTTATTCCTGTAAACTTTCCAGTGTAGGACATATCATGCTATGTTAAAGTTACCCTTAAAAGGGTAAATTCCTTAAAGGGAAACCCCTACAGTGAGCTGGTAGGATAACGTCCTGGCTAGACACCAAGTGACCTAATAGCAACTAGGAAATTCAGCTCCTTATTTTATATATATATATAAATCAGCTTCCATTCCTAGAATCTCATCTCTACACCAAAGAGACATCATGCATTTAAACATCAGTTTGCTGTTCCTGAATGAGTCCCAAAGGGAGTGCCTCAAAGACAGAGAAGTTCCACATGAAAAAAAATATATATAAATCACCAAGAGTATTTTCCCATTATTTCCCAACCTGTGCCTGGCAACTTTCTAACACCGTTTTCAGACTGGATTCCAAGGAATTGTTTCCATTGGACTCACAGATGAGGCAGAGACATATGGATAAATAAAAGTGAATGTTTTTATTTGGTATCCCAAATCAGCTCCCAGCTTCATCCTTTATCTGCTGACAAACTCTGCTATCCTGAGATACAAGGGCCCAGGAGCACAGCATCACAGAGAGAATAGGACTTGATAGTGATGCCAGATTGTCTTGTGTTTGTGCAGACCACACCAGTCCTGCAGTCTCATATGGACTCTACCAGTTGGGTTGGGCTTTTCTGTGTCTTCTGAAGAGTGCAGGTAGATAAAGAAAGGAGAATTACAATAGCTGAGAGTGGATACAATAAGGTGGGACAGAAGACACTGAAAGATTTTCAGTGCTGGGGAAAGAGTTAGTATGGCAGTCTTCAAGAAACAGAGCTAGACAAGCAAATCAACACGTGACATAGGGAAAATAAAAGTGTATGGGCTTAAAGCAGTGGAACACAGATATGAAATAGTCAAACAGATTACTCAGCTGTCTAAAGCATTTAACAAGATATTATTATGGTACAGCCAGGAACCATGAAGAGGGAAGGAATTAGATTCTGCTATAAATTACCATAGATCAAACAATGTAACAGACTTACTCCGGATTTTCACCCATGTGGCTGATTCAAAACACAGGAGCATGTGGGAATGAAGGAAATGGGAGAGGAATTAATCAAGAGATGTATAGTGTGTAACCAGTCATCTGTACTTCAGAGACACAAGAGCCAGCATGCAGAAATCAAGATAGAGGGACAAATCAAAGAAGCCAAAGCAGTGTGGCAATACACAGTAAAGATGAGAAGAGACAAGGAAAAGCTGCAGGGAAAGGCTCTGCAGCTGAAGCAGAGAGCACAGCTCAGCCCCCTGTTGCGGAGCTGCTGCTGTGTCCGGCCTTGTCCCCCCACCTAGGGGCAAGATGGCCCAAGTTGCACCTGCCAGGAGGAGAATGGGCAAACTGAAAGATGTAGAAACAGTAAGAAAAAGAGCAAGTGATGTTCCCACTCCTAGCATCAGGGGGAGGGGAGAGGGGAAGCACTGAGGTGCTCCTTCCCTTGCCTCTCTATGCAAGGTTCTGCTCTGACTCCTTCCTCCTGGCTCTGCTTGCCCTTCTCTTTCACCCAAGCTGGTATCACCCAGAAATTGCTTTCTTGACAGAGAACAATGAGAGGAATAGGAATTGTTCAAACCACAGAAGAGTTTGCATAGACCAAAACAAATCCAGACCATCTGTCAAGCCATTGGGATCAGAAGGCAGTGCGTTACCTGAGGGAGGGTCCAGCATTGCTCACTGCTATGAGAAACACAAGTTACAACCACAGCAGGTGAGCTGGGAGAAGAAAGCATAATTTTATCTACTGCACACTGATCAGTTATACTTGCCAGCAAAACATCCAGTAATGGCTGAAAGGAGTTGAAGTTTTGTACAAAAAACAGATGAGGAAAAAGGGAACTTGTGCTTTTGGGTAGGAAGTTGATCATTGTGATAAGACTTTAATTTGCTGTAGCTTTGAGTTTTGTCAGTAAAGGAAAGGTAACAAAATAACAAAATGGGATGAGAACCTGAAAAACCTGGGCTTTACGGGCACATGACATTTTTCATTTAAAGAAACTCAGAGTGAAATCAAAATGGTTTGTAAACTAACTGTCTCTTTCTATGCATTATCTTTTCTCCAGGTTTTACTCTCAGTCCAGCAGCTTGGCACAAGTGTCTGCAACAATGCTAAATGATCTGCAGGGAAAAAGCTCTTTGATTTTCATCCTCTCAGCAGCCAGCAGCACGTCTACTCCCGGTCTCCTGCGGTCTCTCATGTTCTTCTCAGGAAGCATGTGAGCTCGTGCTCACAGGCACGCACACGTGGACATAGGCATACGCTCTGATCTTCCTTTTCCCGCTCCCCCCAGCTCTGCACTGAGCACTCAGCCCACTCTCAGACCCTCCGCTTTATCCAGACCCAGGGTGCAGCAGCTGGGAAAAAGCAAGTTAGCCTTTCAGCTGTGCTGCCTGCTGACTTTGGAGGAAAGTAACATGATGTATATGCCAGACTGCAAGCAAATATAGACTAACTCCTGTCTTTTACAATCATTGACAAAGAGGTTAAAAATCAGTTGGGAAGTTACGGAATATCACGTATCAGCAATATGTGGAAAGAGGCTCAAAAGTATTTTCTAATACCATGTGTACTAATCTATGTTCTACATGAACCCTCTTCTAATAAAAGACCCTCATTATATCCTCAATAAAAAATAGCATTATATTAGTAGGCATTTTTGTATATTTACTTATAAAATATTGCTTACAAAAGTAAGAATTTATTAGTTTCAGTATTTAGACTGTTAAGGTGGAACATAGAAGTCCTGAAGAAGTGAATCCCTTCTTAGGCTGAATCTTACTAGGTGGCCTAAAGTGCAGAGGACAGAAAGAAGCGACACAGAAGACATGTCAGGAAAAGATTTATAGTATATTAATGAGGTTTCTGTATGTAACAAACTGTTGATGTATTAAAATCCATCAACCAATACCTATGATATGTTTTACATTAAACAAGAACCAGCAGACACAATGCCAAAATACCTTACTGAATATCTAAGTGTAGTGTAATGCAATGCATTAGAGTCTGGTGAAAGGAGAGAGGTTCTGTATCCATGAAGGG
Organism: Baryphthengus martii; assembly: GCA_013396935.1. Lineage (NCBI taxonomy): Eukaryota > Metazoa > Chordata > Aves > Coraciiformes > Momotidae > Baryphthengus > Baryphthengus martii. The sequence continues at coordinate 338,384 of VWZK01009216.1, forward strand.
TACATTTTGTGATTTCCTGAAAGCCTGTGGAATGCATGCTATATTGAAAAATGTCTTAAACTCAAAATTACTATATACATTTGTTAAAAGGAAGTAACAAGAGTGGAGGTGGTGAAAGTGAACATATCAATTCTGTTGCATGATCTCCTGACGGGGCTTGGAACCGCTACTTGACTGCCATTGCTTTCATACGTACAAGCAGGGAGTGGAAATTGTTACCAAACCAGAAGCGCCTTGGCAACGCATGTGACAACTGCTTGGTAATTTACTTTTTCTTCAGTCTCAGGAATCCACAATACTCACACTATTTCTTTCTCACAAATCCATCAGTCCACCCACGGGCTTAATACTTCAATAACACTCGCATTTGTCCTCTGAATTTCCTTTCAACTGCTTGCAAAATGTCCTAGCTGAGGATTTTGAAAGTAATTTTCTAGTTGCCCTTGGTGGCGTCGAGTGGCAAGATTTAAGGTCCTCCAGTCCTTTAATTGAGTATGCACCAGAGGAGGGAGTGCAAAGGTGGGGAAGTGGGGGCAGAGAGAAATGAAGCGCTGTGTATAAAAGGGCAGTGGCTGTTTTTCAAGAGCAGTTGTTTCTTTCTCAGGTGCCAGTGACTCCATGGTTCATCTCCCATGTTCTTTCAGACACACTGGTAGATGAAACAAAGATCTTTCCATAGCAGCTGCTCTAGTTGCAAGAAGAATAAGTATTCTCAGGAGGCTGGAAACGTTTAACATATGCAACCAGGGATTTTTTCATAAGCTCTGAAAATTTTGAAAAAGAAGAAGTGAAAGCACTTCCTTTCTGTTTTTCCTAAAGCTCAGCTTGCTCCTGCCTTTGATTCACACAACTGCATTAGAAAAACAAGAACAAGGACAAAACATAGAACACAGAGTCTTTGAAATGTAAAGAAGTGCATATGCCTGCAGAGAGAGTAGTGGAGAGGTTATCCAGAAGGTTTTGAGCTTGCTGTGAAAGGGGACACATTCCTTTCAGTCTTTGTAACCAGTTCAAGCATGTTATGTTTGCTGAGGTGCTACAAGAAAAGTGGCAAAACTTGCACCTATGTTAAAAATGTAAGTTGAGGCTTTCCCTCTCGACACCCAGAGATTCGTCCTCCCTTACAGAGTCAGCATTGTCCCTGGCTTTCTGTCCAGGCTGTGAGCTGGCTGTGAACTGCACATGATATAGTTCAGCATCCTGTTGAGATGCTGTCCTAGGCAATGCCATTGCCCTGCCCAGGAGCTAGCACATCCAGTCACAGATCAGGTAGATCCTCAGTGCACTCCATTACATGGTGGAGTCATGTGGTGAATTATATTATCAAAACTTTGTCCAGCTTCTCCAGAGATCTGCTTTAGAATTAGATTATTATCCCTGATCTTTATAGGATTTATACACATGCAAATATGTGGTCCGAATCCCTCCTCCATGGTGAGTCTTGTCCATGCAATACTTCCATCCGTTCTTTGCCTTTCATGAGCAGTATGCAGCTAAACACTCCTTCTCACATGTAGCTGCGGCCTGGGAAGAGCTGCCACTGCTAATATTGGATCATAGAATCATAGAATCATTAAGTTTGAAAAAGACCTCTAAGGTCATCAAGTGGCATAATATCCCTGGGCAATTTGTTCCATTGCCCCACCACTCTTTCAGTACAGACATTTTTCCTAATATCCAATCTAAACCTAAGCAACTTAAGCCCATTTCCTTCCCTCTTATCGCTAGTTACTTGGGAGAAGAGACCAACACCTACCTCATTACAACCTCCTTTCAGGTGGATGTAGAGAGTGACAAGGTCTTCCTCAGCCTCCCCTTCTTCAGACTAAAGAATTCCAGTTCCCTCAACCATTTCTTATTAGGACATGTTCTACAGGCCCTTCACCAGCTTCGTTGCCCTTCTCTGGACACGCTCCAGCACCTCTGTGTCTTTCTTACACTGCAGCACCCAAAACTGAACACAGTACTGAAGCTGCGGCCTCATCAGTGCTGAGTACAGGGGCACAATCTCTTCCCTACTCCTGCTGGACACACTATTTTTGATCCACCCAGACTGCAGAGTGCAAGGTAGAGACACCAGGAAAACTGAGATCTGGTCCAGGGTGGTTCAAACCCAGCCTGAGTAAAGGTGTTCTACACTGCAGAGATTATAAATTATTTAATTTGTAAAATAACTTTGTCATTCTCTCATTCTATAATACAGCATAACAAGTGACACATCTATAAAGAACTTCAAAACAGATAGACAGTCAGGAAAATACAAAAAGAAAATATTTTCCTGTGAACAAAGGTTGACAATTGAATGTTTTAATGATCATGGTTACACATTAAAGACTTGAACAAATATTAAGAAAACATAACCAAAAAAATTCCACATTTTGCCATTCTTTCTTTTAAAAATTAATTTGCTTAAGCAAAACATATGTAGTGTTTAGAAAAAGATTAGGAGAGAATCGTAATACAACCAGAAGCTTGGCTCAGTAAAGACCATATATTACAGATTTTTTTCTTCAGTTCTCATTAGTCACAGGATAGCAAGGAAATGGATATTTGCCTATGAAGTGGACATCCAGATCCCAGTTCTTATTGCACAATTTTTGAGCCTGTAGTACTTGAAAAATTGAAAATGAATTTGCAAATAGATTTGGAACAGGCACATGTATAATTTTTTTTGACAAAAGGTCTGCATTCACTGAAAACTTTAATCTATGTTTGTAAGGTCACTAGTCCGAGATTCACAGTCCAAATTTCAGAAAGACTAATATAGTAATGATCATATAACAACTTGAGTGCTTTGGCTATTTGCTTGAGAAATAACCATGTAGAACGCTTGTTTCTCAATGACTAGCAATAGTTATGATACATCAAATATAATGCAGAATACAGCATCCTTGGTAATGCCTAATTTTGCGTAGCCGTAGATCATTAATTTGAATAAATCCATATAAAATTTTAGAATATAGACACATTTTAAGAGTCAACAATGGTACACCTGTAAGTGTGCTGCTGAGACTGACCAGTCAGTATACCCTACCACTCTCTCAGGGTTCAGTAGCACAGCACAGTGGCCAAATTAAAATCAATTTGCCATCACCTACTTTGAAATACAGACAGAATAGAAAAAGACTCTTTAGAGCTGCCCATGCTGTTATGTCCTGTTAATTTGCAAGTTCTTAAAAGAAAGATTGATGGGAATGAGGAGCCATTATAAACCTCTTCCATCAGAAGACTCATCCTCTTTCCAACCGTAATGTCATACACCATAGTTGTTTTTCTTTTTTTGTCATATACGTGAGAAAAACGTACCTTTTCTCATGTCAAATAGCACCCATCATCTATAATTAAAATAAAATAATCACTGTGCTCCACACATATCCTCCCTTTAAGAGGAGGACTACTAAATATATCACTTGGGAATCACTCAACTACCATAGTGATGACAGTAGTGTACAAATTGGGATAGAAGAGAACATGCATAAATTGGGTGTGGATGAAGGATTTCTTACTGCAGTCTTAAGCAATTTAAAGAGCATTAAATATAAAAGAGCGTAACAAGAGAAGTCTAAGACACGCTCTCTACATCCAAGTTGGGAACATGCAACAAAGTAGTGTGAGTCTAAAGCTGGAACTCGGTGACAGCTTGCATATACCTAGAAAAAATTCACAGAGTCCGAGTTCCTTTCCATTCCCCAGAGATTGTTTCCTATGTTTTCAGTAACATTTCATTCTATAACCATGTATATTAATTATTAATGTCCTGACATTCTAAATTAAGAATGTCGTAAGAAAGTTCATTTTTAAAAAAATTGATAATATAATGAATAAAGTAAATTACTCTGGTAAGTAAAATGCCTGAATGTTAAATAAGCTAGACTTTTAGAACATGTTTCAGTATTTGTCAAACGCAGTGAAAGCACAACTTTTTTTTCTAGAAGTCCTGAGCTGAGAATTCAGTGTGAAATCAATGGTGACAAAATGTACATAATTTTGTTTATATTTCTGTCTCTCATTACAGAATATGACTCTGTTCAATTCTGTTTCTTATCCAGAGTAGGTGGACTCCCTGCAGAACTACAAGGGAGAAAAAAGTGTGATGCTGATAATATGAAACTGTGGATGTTCTAAAATTAAAAAATGTGATGCTTATTACTATGTTTTCTCATGTGGGTTATATACCTATAACGGTGAAAGAAAATTAAAGGGGACACTCACTGCTTGACGCTATAGATTTTATTCTACAGATGTTCTTTTGTCATTGATAGTTATTACATACAGACATCTCACTTTTTTCACTAGCCTCTAGTATTTTCCTCTTTTTCACTGAAAAGATACAATAATATTATTGCACTGATGGCCTCCTGGAATCCCTGAACTTTTCCAGAACCACAAATCTGGCTATCAAAACATAGCCACAAGTGCTCCTTGGTGAGCAATAAAATATTCGCAGCATCAGCATTGAATCCAAGCTTTTATAGACAATTACAGGATCAAAGAGTTACAAGGCGCAAGATATTTTCAAAGACGGCTGTGACTGCCTCTGAGAGTAGCTACTAGAGATATACCTACTTATGAGAAAACACAGGCACCTCTACAAATAAACAAAAAGGATAATTTACATTATTTGTGAAAGCAAACAAATTCTGCCACAGACATCTACAACACTAAATAAATGTCTTCTTTCCTCTATTTAATACCTAAATTTGTGCTTCGTTTCCTTAATGTTTAACACTGAAATGCTTTACTTAGTCATACGACAGGCCTGAATTGTATTATGTTCTTTAAAACACTCTCCTTTTTTCCTTGATGAAAAAAAAATATATATATAAATGTAAATCCTTTATTCCACTTTTCCTCCTCTTTAGAAAGTAACTAAAGCTAAACAATGGAAGACATTTTCCAAACACAACACCTACCTCTTTAGCAAGTTTGTCAGGCAACTTACTAGCTCTCATATTGACTCTGCATTTCATATGTGTTTATGTTCCTGTTAAACACACCAAGTTAACTCCTGAATCCTCTGCAATGCGATTTTTACTTCACTTCTCCTTGAAATGAAAAGTCTATGCATTTTCCATGGCAATCATGAGTAAATACTTCAGGGATTGGATTGGATTAGATTAGATTAGATTAGATTAGATCAGGAGGATGTTTCATAGCTACAAAGAGGTACCTCCCCATGCTTTCTAGTTTATATAATTCAGAAATACCAGTTCAACAACCTGCTCTAGTCAAAGTCTTACACTGTGCCTGTGGTATTTATAGTTTAGTATCACTCAGGCCTTTTGCGTCTGTAGGAAAGTTTATTTCTTTGCATAGAGAAAGTGAGTTGGGCAAATATATTTTTGCAATAAAAGGTCAAAACCAGGAAAATTCTGGAGGACTTGGGTGACAAAGTTATTTCGTAAATTTGGGTCACGCTGCCCACATAGTTTCGCTAAAAAACATGGGGAGACATTTTCAAAAGTAATGAATCACTTTCCTTGGCTAAAACGTTTCATTTTGGCATTTCCCAAAAAATTTCTTTTTCACATTAGTCTCCAACAAAGAACTCCAAATTACATTGAAAGACGTGATGCTTAATCTCTGTCCTCCACAATAGGGTTTACGAACAGTCTGAATTGTTCTGTAGCACAATGCAAAAGCCCTGCTGCAGCAAGTCCAAGATTTCTCACCCTGTCTTGTGTAAGTCCAAGAGCATGGCATGTCTGAACAACTCTCTGAACCTCCAGCATGCAAGTTTCCAAATCAGACACCCTTATCATTCCTACCACTGCATAAAACAACACTTGGTGCTCCTGGAGGCTAACCCACAAGCAGCGAAATGTACTTCTGCAAAATGAGACTCTTCTTACCTCATTTCTTCCACCACTGTATGCAAAATGCTTTGCTCCAACCCGCCTGCCTTATCATCGGCACCCTGCAACAAGTACCCTACACCTCTTCTGTCCTCCAGACCATGACACTGGTCAAGGCATTTGACACTGTGTGAGAGCAGAGACAGCAAAGAGGCTGAGCCTAGTCATCTCGGCCAGTGCACTGCAGAATGGGAGCCCTAAAACAGACCAGCAGGGATGGTACAGCAGCTTTTATTGAATTAAAACAGGAATGGAACGACCTAAGAAAAAAGATTGTAGCTGTATAAGCAACACTAAGATATCTGGCTTGTGATATGCATTAATTAGACAATGTTTTAAACATCTAAGCAACATGTACGTGCACTGTGTATAGTGTCAATACTGCAAGGGCAAAGGGGGAACAGAACCTTTTTCAGAAGTTCTTTGTTTATTATATAAAATCCATGAAAGAATATAGTATCTGAAACTCATGAATAAAGGTTAATCCCTGACCATTGTAAATGGAACATTTCAGGTTCTCCTTATTTTATTTTATTTATTTTTAATTTTCACAGGCCTTGAAGACTCTGATTTAAACACAAGGACCACAGTTAATGATGACCAAACCTGAGAGGCTGCCTGCAATGACACATGTGCGGTTTTAGTTACTTTCACACTAAGAAACGTGAGATTTTGGTAGGGTTATTTTAAAAATTAAATGATATCATAGCTTTTGAGGTCTGAAAGTTTCCTACCATTTGTCAGTTTAATAAACTGAAGATTTTAATAGAGATCTCTTAACAACACATGCTGTACTCTGAAGGTGTGAATATTTCCTAACTAGCCAAGTTTACATACAGCTCAGGAAACTCATAGGTTTCTTTGTAGCTTGCCAGTGAAATTTAGCTATAACTGAGTAATATTAATAAAAAATAATCCTTAGGACATCTGCTCCACACACTTAAAGGCTTGGTTCATGCTTTAGAAGAAAAAAGTAAAAGTACCTTAAATTAGGCTTCTAATTCCTAATTTTGGATGAGCAATTCTTCAAAGATCCTGTGTTCACAAATCCCAAGGTATTTTGCTGGGTATCTCACACTCTTGAAAGGCAAACCATTTCATTCAGAAATCTCAATAGAAAATGAAAGCCTAATTTTTGGTTGCATTAAGGGCATTGTAAGTTTGATATTCTTAGTACTGACAGGGAAGCATTATGAAAGAAAAGAATAATATTTTTTTTAAAAGGCAACTAAACCTCCAAAATGCATAATTTAAGAAAAGATTCCATCTGCCTTCATAGATCTGTTGTTAGTGGACATTTTAGCAGATGCAGTAATAATCAATAAGATAGAGACACCACCTGGTGTACAGTGTTCAGCTTTGGAGTCATCAGCACAGGAAAGACATGAATCTGTTGGAGTGGCTCCAGAGAAGGGACACAAAAAAGATCAGAGAGCTGGAACACATCTCCTATGAAGAAAGGCTGAGAATTTTTTCAGCCTGGAGAAAAGAATGCTCCAGGTAGACTTTATTGTAGCCTTTGAATGCTTAAAGGGGTCCTATAGAAAGACGGAGACAAGCTTTCAGCACAGCCTGTTGTGACAGGATAAAAGGAGTAATGATTTTAAACTAAAAGAGGGTCAATTTACACTAGATATAAGGAAGATTTTTTTTTTTACAATGAGGGTGGTGAAACACAGGCACAGGTTGCCCAGAGTATTAGGTGGCCTATCCCTGAAAACATTCCAGGTCAGATTGGACAGGGTGCTGAACAATCTGATCTAGTTAAAGATGTCTCTTCTCACTAAAGGAGGCTAGACTGGATGACCTATAAAGGTCCCTTCCAATCCAAAGCATTCTACTATTCTATGATTTATATACAGTATACAGACATATGCTTCATCTGTATTAAAACCCAAACTCTGGAGTGTGGATGGTAGATATCTACCAAGGGAGAAAATGCTGGAATTTGACTAGAATTTCAAATTTCTATAGAAACACAACACTTCACTTGAACAAAACAACCCCTAACTTCACTTATTAAAGCCATTTTTCTGTTTAACCCTTCATAAACAGCACACTGTTGCAGCATGAGGAGGTTTGGATGGGACTCTAGGTGATCCTGCTCTGGCAGGGGGGTTGGACTTGATGATCTTTTGAGATCCCTTCCAGTCCCTAACATTCTGTGATCCTGTGTGATTCTGTGACTCAGGAGAGCACACTAACCACTACCATACATGAAAAAGCAGCAATTGCTCATTAACTGCTTGTAGAGTTTATGAAGAAATCCAAGACAGAAGTAATGCTGCTGATTCTGTTTCACCAGCAGAAAACTCAGGTGCAGAAAGAGAGTGTATAGCACAGGCATTACACCATTGGCCTGCCTTGAAACCTTTGCCTGCAGCTGAGGGCCAACGTCCAGGAAGGCTGAGCACCCTGGCAGCAGCTCAGCTCTATGTGGGTACTGCCTGACAGACACCATTCGCACACTCACTCCATTTCTCCTGTATCACAAATGAAAAAGAACAAACTGTAATCCAGGGAAAAGGTCTGAAAATCTTAGCCCAGGAGAGATGCTAAGTATATGCTTCAAATGGAAGGTGTTGGATCAAATCACTCAATAGAGATGAATCCAACATGTCCAGATTTGCCTGTAGAGCTTCCCTACCTTGAAGTGGATCAACATTCCTGCCCAACTAAGTGTCCTCTGCAAATTTACTGAGGGTGCCCTTGATCTCCTCATCCAGATCACTGGTAATATTAAAGAGAACAGGCTCTGATACTGAGCCTTGGGAAACACCTCTTGTGACCAGCTGCCAATTGGTTTTAACTCCATCCATGACCACTCTCTGGACCTGTCCATCCAGTCAGTTTTTTATCTGGCAAAGTGTACATGCATGCAAACTGTGAGTGACATTTCCAGACTGGTTTTAACCACCTTTGCTGTCTCTTTACATTGTAAATATCTGGTTTAATTTTCAGGGTTTCAGTACTGACTGCAGTTGGAGATAATTAGTCTCCTAAGGGAGGGAGACTGGTGCTAGAACAGAGGATGGACACAGCTCTTGTCACAGCCTTGTGCCCTCTCATGTTATCTCCATTTTTTGTGGCCCAAACCTATGAGAAGGGAAGAGCTGTCTTGCAGCCCAGCCAATAGGGCAGGGGACAAAACAGTGATCTCAGACTGGGAGAAGTGGTGGTGAACACCCTCTGTCTGAATACCAGATCAGACTGACCTCTTCCTATATCTTACCCCATTCTCTGGGCGCAGGGCAGAAGCAGGTGATGCTCCTCCAGGCACTGTGTTTTAAAAACAGTGTCAGTGGCGACAGCATTTCGTGTTCGACACTGTCACTGTGAGCAAGGGATATCGAGAGGATATCCAGCCAGCCAGGGTCCTCCTCACCATCCTCTGCCATCATGTTCAGACACACAGCACAGGACCTGTCAGCTTAATGAAGGAGACGTTGTGATTTGAGATGGGCAGCTGGAAAAGGGGTAGGTAATTTTAATGTTGTACTTCGGAGCCTAATAAACCTCATTTAAGGCATGCAAGCAATTTTTATAAAGCTGGTCCTACAGAGTAATGTTTCATATTTAATGATTCTCTTGCTACATTTCCAAAAGAAATACGAGACTTGCTTGAAAACTGAGGGATTTCAGATATACCAGGGAAGGATTTGCTTTTCAAACGTCTTAAAGGCAGCTCTGCAGTCCAAGCAGAAGCTTTGGCAGAAGTCTGAATGTGGTGATAATACTGTCCAATCCAGACTTTTTTCTTTAATGGAAAACGTTGGAAAGTCCTGTTTTAACAAGATTCAGACACTGGCTCTTGGAAACAAACTTTGGTAACCAAAATAAAAAGGATCTCAAAAACTTTAATGACCTCCTTCACTAAAGCCTGGCCAAGTACTTGCATTTAATAATTGAAGCTATCAGTTTACTTTAACACAGTGGATCTAAATCTACTCTCCAATATAGACACAAAACCCCTTGGCTTCACTGTCTGTAGCTGGAATTCAGTGCATTACGTTCCTAAAAAAATGAGAGACAATGGTGTTAATTAAAGTAATTTTATCATTGTGATTAGAAGATGAGGGGACAGTTGATATTCCTTACATCCTGGCACCGAGGTGGTGTTTATAGGTGTCAATAAAATCACTGTGACCTCAGGTAGCTAATAGGATCCCCTGTGAAGCTTAATGAGCTGTGTGGAAATAGCCCACATCTATCCCCACCTATTCCCATGAAACCCCATGAGCTTCCTGAGAGGTGAGCTATGCTTTACCATAGGCCAAACATATCCTGCTAGATAAACTCAGTATTTGGCCCAGGAAAGTTTGGATCTTAATCCCCCAAATTTTAGAGAAGATGTCTACTACTGTGTTATAAAATTTAAAATATTTAAATCTTTTAATTGAAGGAAAGTATGTAAATTTTCATTAGAACAGCTGTTTCCTATTATTTTTAAAGAGAAGTATTGCAACTCAAGCATGTATTACACACACACAGCAAATGGTGTCACTGAATGCACTGGACTTTATAAAAGGGGTTTCAGCATCTGGTGAGAGGTACAGATGATGCCTCATCAGAGGTCCTCACCTTCAGAAAGTCCTCAGGTCACCAAGATCTATTCTGTTAAAGAACTCTATACATTATGCTTAAAAGATACAGTTACAGTAAAATAGAGATATACATTTAAAGCTTCAGAACAAGAAAAGAACAGTTCTGGGGGAATATTGCACTCTTATCAGATCAGCTTTTTCCCACAAAAAGCAGCAGACATTCTCTAACTCCTATACACAGCACCGATTTTCTTCACAGCCTGGCAATGTGATACTTTTTCTGGATTACCACAGAGTAAAAGGCGTTATTTTGTGTTAAGTGTGTGGTAACTGCATGGTAGATGTATTGGAAACCACGGTTGCTATTACACAGTAACTTGCGGTATCAGTACAATATTACTCTATGATATAGCAGGAGGCAAAGAGCTGGCTTGCAAGGAGACTTGAATGAATATAGCAATCTGACTGGTTGCTCAAGATTTCAGCCCATGTAGTTATCACTCTGTCAGCACTGGATCAATACTAATGGAAACTGGGTAATTGCATCACTTTTTTTTTTTCAATTACTACAAAAGTTTTATAATATTCTAAAGGGCAAAATTTAGCCATGTTCAAAAATCTATCATGAGCCATGAAAAATGCTTATGTCCCAATTTAAACCAGTGTCTTCCATGACCTGCCTGAGAATTGCCTGGGCTTTTGCAGAATTTAAAAAGTGCATCGAGGAGGTGATATACTTTTTGTTCATGCTGAGGAGAGTTCATGTTCAGGGATCAGAGAATTCGATTAAATTTAACCAGATAGTGATGAATTACAAAAAGGCAAAGGAAAATAAGCATGGAAAAAGAAGAGAAACAGCAAAAGCAGAAGGATGAGATCTCTGTCCAGCGTAAACTAACAGTGACCTAAGGATTCATGTGGAATATTCCTGCATTACTCTCATCAGTTCACTGTGTTTTAAGTGCTTTCATGGGGGACTAGTTACATTTGTAGCAGTCTGGCAGATTAATCTGCTGTTCCTATAATTATTCCTGAAAGGATTTCTTGTTTGTCTTAATAACTCAGCCTTTAAAAACAGAAATAAAAGGGTTATCTTTATTAAACTACAAAAGTGGAAGCTATGAATATTATGATTTCACATTGGGCACACAAGGACTTTGAAATAAGGCAATGTCTATCCATCACTAAAGTTAACACCTGATTTTCAGAGAAGCTGGCATGCAAAAAAGATGGGGATTTCCACCATACAGAGAATTACATCATTTTGACTATTATTACTGCACTGGAACAACACAAGCTCTTTCTCCAATTCTCCTTCCCTCCCACTTGTGTCTGTGTTTAGTGTAAGTAGAAATGCTCTCAAATATTTCAATCATTAAAATAAACAAACAACCCAATCAGGTAGTTTTATTTCCATGAGTTCAGTGTGGAAATACATCTTAAACTGGTACTGTGCCATGCAGGTCTTGTTGCTCTAGTGTTTCACATCCTTGCTTTCATTCACAGAAGAGGCACATTATGGACATGTGACATGATACTGATCAAAGGAGTTCCACGATTGCTGGCCAAATTGAGCCACTGACAGAACTGTAGTTTTATATCTCAGCAAAATGGCTGATTCTGATAATCTTTTCACACAAAGCTGCAGCTTATCCCATGGAGAATCCTACTGTGATCGATGAATCTAATTATGCAGAAACCACCTAATTTTAGCATTCTGAAAAGCTAGTTTTCTAGCCTCACTCTGTAATCAGTGAAAAAGATGGATACCTTCAGATAGTGGTTTGGTTACAGTGTGGACAGATTAAAGTGTCAGATGTGGAGTGCCAGGATCTGGTCCAGAAACACGTTTATCCACAGTGCTATCCTTAGCACAGACAGCAGTAACTTATACCAACAGCCCTGGTACATGTGGTCAGACCACTCCACGGTACAAGGCTGATACAAATTGGTGTCAGAGAGAAATCATAACCCAAATCTCTATGATCCTGTGCTTAAATAAATACACTCGTCCCTCAATTTATCTAAGATCTCATAAAACCAGAAACTGATTCAACATGGCTAGGGACAAGCTGTTTGCCACAGTGTGTCTTGTGGGCAGGACATATGCATACAGAAAATTTCAGGGAGATTGTAGGACTGTTAAGCACAATCTGTCCTCTTCTGCAATCAATGAAGAGAATCAGGCTACTTCAGAGGATAGCTCAAAAAAACTAGCCAGCTTAGCTAAAGTAGGTGCTTAGATGTGGAAACTTTATGCAATACATAAAGGCTAATGTGGTAGGTCGTTTGGAAGTGCCAGTATCACATACACAGAATCACAGTTACTACTGTTGGAAAAGACCTTTAAGATCCTCAACCCAACCATTATCTACTACTACACCACATCCTCGAGAACCATATCTAGACGGCTTTTAAATACATATCCTGGGGAGGCGATTCAACCATTTCCTGGATGTTCCAGTTTTTGATAACCCTTTCGTTATAGAAGCTTTTCCTGATGTCCAACCTAAACTTCCCCTGGCATAACTTGATGCCATTTCGTCTTGTTCTGTCAGTTTTACTTGTGGGAAGAGACCAACACCCACCCGTCTACAACATCCTTTCAGTTAGTGACATTTGAATAGGTATTCAGAAAAAAATGGCATTCCTAATAGAAACTACTTTGACTTAAAGTATGGACACGCTAGTTTATTTCAAAGACAAAGGCCCTTCTTTCATGTAGGAAGGATGGCTATAGTGAACACAACCTTTCTTAAACCATATCTGTTGAGATCTAGTAAAATACTTCAGAAGAATGAATCTCAGAAAATAAAAGAGAATTACAATAATTAAGACAGCTATCTAGATGAGATTTTTTCCAAAAGGAAGCATAAGTAGAATGTGTAGATTAAATCCTAATAATAAAATATCATTTTCTTAGGTTGTTAAGACTGAAATGCAATGCAAACAGCCTAGCTCAGTTTATTTATTATTACAAAAAGTTCTAATAAAAGCTGGAAATATATAGATATATAAAAATATCCCTCCAAAAGATTTTATTTGTGTTTTTGTGATCCACCAAATCACTCCCACTACAAAATAAAATTTTAAAATAAAACCAGTAAGATGCTGAAGGAGCTACCAAAGTTTCCTAAATGAATAATTGACACCTTCTCCCTCTCTTTCCTGATGTGTGATTCAATCACATTTATTTTATGTATGTTTCAATTCAGTCTCTTCATTTTTCTAACCTTTTTTATTCCCTTCTGTCCCTTCAGAACGAAATTAATTCCACTGTCCCTGTCATAATCTTTCTATGAAATTCTTGTTGCTGATTACAGGAAAAAGAAGCAGAAATCACTACTATAAAAACTATTATTAAAAAAAAACTCCACTTTTTTTTTTTTGTTGTTGCTGTTCTTTTTTTTCTTGATGATGGCTACACAGAGGTGGCATAAGCTGGTTTTCTTCTTGTTGGAAGAGAACAGGAATGCACATGCACATCTATACTTGGTCACTGCCAGGTGTCAAATATCTATCTGTCCTCGTAGCAAAAAGAAGATGATCCACAAAACTGTACAAACACTTGTTGGTGTCAAGTAGGTAAGCTAAATCATCACTAAAGAAAAACATCATTTATCTCCATGCTCCAAGTAAAGGAGTAAATTTGGTTTCATATCAAGATATATCCAGGCAGCAAGATGCAAAATCAATTGAATAAATTACCAGAATTACATTTTAAAAAATAAAATAAAAATTTAGATGCCCTTCTTTGCCCAGATTGTCCAAAAAATTAACATCACTGTTTAAAAAAAAGTCCTCTAAATGTCCATCCCAAATTTTCTTTATGGTTCTTTTTGACCTTCTGCTAGTATTGGCTTGTGGTTTAAAACGTCCTTCTCCTACTTCTCTGATACTAGCAAGCATTCATCCTCCCCACCTTTGTTCACCCAGTCAGGCTGCCTTATGACATGCCCTAGGACTGGCTGGTCCCTCTTGCAGCGTGTGGCGTCCAGAACAAAAGCACAGTGAGGATTCCCCTCCCTGATCTGGATAGTTTGTTCTCATTCTGTGGGCAATACCGCCACAACAGCCCCACATCATCATTCCCTTTGCTCCCCTTCTCTTCATCCTCTGCTTTGTCCTTCTCTGTACCCAGTGCGGTCTGAAGTCACTTTTCTTCAACATCGGTGGCCAGAGTCCATCACCAATGCTTTGGTGAACAGCACCAATGTTTCCCTGTGACTTCGGGAGTAGTTCCTTGTATCAGATATCCAAGCAGTTAACATCCTTGGACTTTTTTTTTTTTTTTTTTTTTTTTTTAAAGGGATATATCACATTAGCAGCTCACAGATATTCTACAACCAGGTAAAATTAAGGCAATTCTTGGGAATTGCTAGGGACTGCATAATTTTCACAACAAAATGGGACTACATAACATCTGTCGTAACATGTACCATAACAGAAAGGGCAGTTCACCTTCGTTTATGGAGCGGAAACAACAAGAGGACAATGAGAAAACACCACTGGTAATGTTGTTTGTGCTGTCAGAGGAACGCTTTGCTGGCACACCTCAGGCGTGCTAAGTGAGGAGCCAAAGCCTGAACAAGTCCAGTTAGGGATACCTAAAGACATGAGTGCTGCTCCATCTTTCTCTAGGCTCAAACACTCAAAACTGCACTTGAGTGTACATGTCCTACATAAAAGATGACATGTGTTGACACTGGTGAACTTGAAACCAGTTACAACACCCCAGCACTGAAGTCCACCTGCGTTCCAAAGAAGGATGTGGGAACTACTGTGCAGAAGCAAGTGATAACAAAGACACTAAGCACATGGCCCTGTGGATGTCAGAATTATTCTTGCTCTTTGACACAGTTATCTTTTGAAAGCTTTAAAATATATTTCTTGAGATTGCATTCAATCTTCAAGTTTGTACAAATATTTGATAAGTTTTGGTTTTCTTCATTTGCTGTTTAGCTTACAGAATAAATAAATGTTAGTCATTACTTAATGGATGCCAGACTCTATTGGACAAGAAAATATTAACTGTTTTGGTTAAATATAATTGATTAATCTGTCTGAAACATGCCAGTATATTTTAAATATTCTATTACAGTGTGTAGAGAATATAAATTATCTATACAAAGAAATGTAAATTCCTATTACATACAAAAGTGAAATAAAATGTGGACATTTCTAAGAAGGCTCCTTTTTACTGAGTGAAAGGTTATTATTTCACATACAGTTAAAAAAAAAGAGAGTTCTGTGTTACTGTAAAAGATTAAATAGTTTTTTTAACAAATATTTTTTGTAAAAGGGGAGAACCAAATAAACTTGCCAAGTGAAGTAGGTATGAATATTTTTCACATATAAGAGGTAACAGATCAAGTCAAAATAACACCTTCCTTATTTTCAATGGAGAAGAAAATGGTTTACTCAAACATTTATGTAACTATCAAAAATTCTGTGGTTCAGAGAGAAATACTCTACAATTGTCATTCATGTCATCAGCTTAGACTAAATATTTTAGAAATCCACACCATTATTTCACAGAATCACAGAATAATAGAGGCTGGAAGGAACTTCTGGAGATCATCTAGTTCAACCCTTCTGCCAAAGTAGGTTCACGTAGAGAAGGTCGCATATATATGAGTCCAGGCAGGTTTTGAATGTTTCCAGAGATGGAGACTCCACCACCTCTCTGAGCAGCATGTTCCAGTGCTCTGTCACCCTCACAGAAAAGAAGTTTCACCTCATGTTTAGATGGAACTTCCTATATTCAAGATTATGTCCATTACCTCTTGTCCTGTCACTGGATGCCACTGGAAAAGAGACTGGTCCCATCCTCCTGATACCCACCGTCTAAGTATTTATAAGCATTGATAAGATCTCCCCTCAGTCTTCTCCAGCCTAAAAAGATCCAAGTTCCTCAGCCTTTCCTCATAAGACAGATGTTCTATTCCCCTAATCATCTTCATAGCCCTTTGCAGTAGCCTCTCCAGGAGTTCCCTGTCCTTGAACCAGAGAGCCCAGAACTGGAGACAGTACTCCAGTTGTGGCCTCACCAGGGCAGAGCAGAGAGAACTGCCTACTCTGTTCTCTCAAGAGAACAGACAAGAGCCTCCCTCAATCTGCTGGCCATACTCTTCTCAATGCACCCCAGGATGCCCTCAGCCTTCTTTATCACAGAGGCACAATTAGCATTGCTGGCTCATGGACATTCTGTTGTCCCCCAGGACTCCTAGGTCTTTTCCCACAGAGCTGCTTTCCAGCAGGCCAGCCCCTAGCCTATACTGATACACGGGACTATTCTTCCCTAAATTCAGGACCCTACATTTGCCCTTGTTCAACTTGTTGAACTTCATAAAGTTCCTCTCAGTCAAACTCTCCAGCCTGTCCAGATATTGCTGAATGGCAACAAGCACAGCCTTTTGGTGTTTCAGTCACTCCTACCAGTCTTGTGTCATCAACAAACTTGCTGAGAGCATACTCTATCCCTTCTTCCAGTTCATTGGCGGACTGGACCCAGTACTGACCCGTGGGGAACACCACTTGTTACAGGCCCCCAGCTAGACTCTGTGTCACTAATCACAATCCTCTGAGTTCCATTTTTCTGCCAGTTTTCAATTCACCCCACTGTCCACTCATCTAACCCACACTTCCTAAGTCTGCCTATGAGGATGCTGTGGGAGACAGTGTCAAAAGCCTTGCTGAAGTCAAGGAAGACGGCATTCACTGTCTTCCCCTCACCTACTCACCCAGTCATGCCCTCACAGAAGGCTGTTAGATGAGTCAGACATGACTTCCCTTTGGTAAATCCAAGATGACTACTTCTGATAATCCTCTTTTCCTCTACATATTTTGAGATGATGCCCAGAATGAGCTGTTCCATCATCTTTCCAGGGATGGAGCTTAGGCTGACAGGCCAGTAGTTTCCTGCCTCTACCTTCTTGCCTTTTTTTAAGACTGGAGTGTCATTGGCTTTCCTCTAGTCCTCAGGCACCTCACCTGTTCTCCAGGACCTTTCAAAGATGATGGAGAGTGGCCCAGCAATGACTTCTCTCAGCTCCCTCAGCATTCATGGGTTTTGGTTGGAAAATATCTTTAGCATCACTGAGTGCAACTGTTAACCCAGCACTACGGTACTTGTCCTGGCAGCACTGTGGCACCAGCACATACACCTGGGGCTACCACAATGTCACTGTCCACTCCATCCCTCCATCTCTTGTCTTGTGCTTGGTGTTGGTGTTTCATGGCAGTCACGGAGGCCTTGGCAGTGTCTTCCCAAGGCCTGAACAGGTCACTCTGGCTGTGACAGATATCTCCTGGTGCATATGGCATGAGGTTTCATTGGATAACACTACATGCTTCCCTGAGAGGCTGCACCCCAGCTGCTGGCCTAGCCCTAGTTTTGGCAGCATCTGGGGTGTTCTAGTGCTGCTGGTGGAGTGGCTTCCTCCTGGCTGGAGAATAGGTCTTGAGGCTGCTGGCCCTCCTCTTCGGGATTTGCCTTGGTCCTCCAGGCGAGCGTTTCCTGCCCCATCTAGAAGTAGATGGACGTGTCACAGCCTCCTTGGGCTCCTCCTGGGGCTCTTCTTGCTGCCTGAGGATAGGAACAAGGACAGATGGAGGGCTGCTGGGACCCCCATAAAGGGTAGATGGTGTGGTGCTGGTGCGTTCATCCATGTTGGTTCCTTCAGGGCTGCTGGAGGGAGTCAGGCCAGGTGTGGGAGACCCTGCTTGGGAGGCAGTAGGGCTGAGGGCAGTCATAGGGCTGCTCTCCAGTCCTCTGGCAGCATGGCCATCTTCCAGGACTGGTAGACGGCAGGCCTCCCCACTGGACTGTTGCACAGCAATGTCCATAAGCTGGTACACAAATGTTATCGTGCAGTTGTGAAAGAAGGCCTCCAGCAGCTGGACCAGTAGATCTTCATCCAGCCCAAAGAGGATAAGGAAGTGCATGAGAAGGTCGCCCAGTATGTCAGCCTGTGAATGCCAATGCCCAAAGATTCGTCTCAGTTCCTGATGCACCCACGGCTGGAGGGGCTGGAGGAGGGCTGAGTAGTCCTGGAAAAGGAATGCCCAGGTATTGGGCTGGAGGCTGCCCAGAAGAGCCCTGGGCACTATCCACTCAGGCTGTGGTTGTTTTGCTGCAAGGCTGTGGGCAGCTGTGTGACCATAAGCTCCTAATGCCTGGTGCTCAATGACCGACACCACTGAAGGGGTGTGACAAAGTGCTCCCAATAGTCATCATCCACCTGCACTGAGTGCATGATGGAAATGGTCCTCCTCTTGCACAGAGGGTGCTCAGGCTTAATCTTCACCCACCTCAGGGTGCAGTTGTAAAAGAACTTGTGGAGGCATGGAATCACAGAGCTGACCTCCTCCCAGTCGCCCAGGCATATTGGACAGCAGTGGTCTAGCTCCATGGTCATGCTCTCCAATTTCTGCTGTGGGCTGCAGGGAGCTGGGGATGTCAACCTGCTCCCTGGCACTGGGGCTGCAGTGACACATGTCACACTAAGAAGAAAGAGAGGCCACAGTCATCAGCTGGTCCAGGCAGGGGGTGAAGAAATGTCCAGGCCCCTCAAGAAGGAAATCCATCCAGCTCCCAAGGGTGAGGCTTCCCCACCCAGCTCACCTCTGCTGCTGTAAGTGCACCTCCAGGGTGCCTCAGCTGCCTGAGCCAGGGCAGGCCTGGAGAAAATTGTCTGATGGCTCTGGTGTTCAGCACCAAGAACTGCCAGAAACAACTCCCTGAGCACATATACTACTACCAAAAGCTTTGCTCAATGCTCCAAGCCTCTTGAGCTCACTCAGCTGGAGTGTGGGCATGAGTTGCCTGATTGAGGCTCAGCACTTGACCTTAAGCAGTGAGGGATGCCTGGTCACAACCCATTGCTTGGGAACATCATAGTCCATCCCTGCGGGCTGTGATTCCTGACATTGGAATCCATAGAATCCTAGAATTCTATAATTGTTTTAACAGAATCACAGAATGATGTGGCTAGAAGGGACCTCTGGAGATCATCTAGTCCAATGCCCCTCCAAGGGAGGTTCACCTAGAGCAGGTCACACAGGAATGCATCCAGGTGGGCTTTGAATGAATGACTCATTCATCTAACCCACAAGTATTTAAGCAAATTCCCCCTTGATTTAATGTATGTAATGAAGTTCCTTTGTGAGATGCCCCTAATATACAAAATAGGAAAAGCCTAAACAAAAGTTAAAACTAAACCAAAATGAACACACTTAGTAAAAACAAATCAGTAACTAAGGTTAAAGTATCCTTTTCATCTGTGACATCTACATCACCCTTTCCAGACTCTGCAAAATGTAAGTATTAAATTCAACTGTCTTCTGTGTCTCTGACACATCCACGTATCATGTTATCAGAATGAGTAGCTCACACACCCAGGAAAAGTACTTACAATCCCCCAGTGACTTTCACGTGGGAGGAAAATGCAAATGGTAAAGGTTTGCATGAGTAAACAAGCACAAGCACTAATTTTGAGTAGGAATGAGAACACAAATTGCACATAGAAGCTGTAGACATTCCACTTGAATAAATAGTGCTTTGGACCATTTGCTAGTCAATACCCCAAGATTAGTATAGTTAATTAACTCATGTAATGGGAAACAACATCAGACTTGTATAAGTGAAGTAAAGAGAAAATGTTGCAATGCTCACTTTAAAAAGGATTTCCACAGAAAATGCAGAAAACAATTTCGTCATAGAGTGAAGTGCTAGAAAGAAGCTGCAAACACTATACATTAATAGAATGTACAATAAGGTACCAACATCCCCCCTGGAGCTTTAAAGATAAAAAGGTTCAAAAATCATAGAATCATAGAATCATAGAATCNGGAGTACTCCACAAAAATATTTTGATAAAACCTGTAGAATTTAGGAGATGATGGATGTTACCAAAGCAACAGAGAAGTTGACATATATCTAAATCATAGGCATGATGAGAGAAAACTATGATTGCTTAAAAAATTTTAAAAGGCAGAGGTACATATTTACTTTTGAGTGTGCTGCCAGGCCAAGGATGAAATATCAATTCGTTATTTCAATGCTACATTGTATGTAAGGTAATCTCCAAATTTGCTTGTTTATGTTATATTCACTGTCACATTTTATCAGAATAATGTAGCACTGTGCATTAGTTACCTTAGGTGGCACATAAAGGACAATGTGTCTACTTAGAGAAGGACACACAAATCCACACTGTGGACCATTTCCATAAAGAGTTTACACCTTTAGGTTTTGGTGAGTGAGAGCATTATGTTGTATGGACATAAGACTTGGAATGTCATTTAGCAGAGTTTTCCAGTATTGACGTGGGGTAAGAGTCCTTGCAATGGCCATAGAATAGGCAAATAAAAATAAATTAAAAAAAAAAAAAAAAGAGAGAGAGAGAACAAAAGAGATCAGATACACAGCAGTAAGAGGTTTAGCAGTCTTTTCTGGTGGGTAGGTTATGGAGTACAAAGATTAAAGTGGTTTTTATTACTTTTTTTTTTTTTCTGGAATTACTGTAGAAAGGCTGTTAAAAGGAACAATTAGTAGGAACAAATCTGAATGAATAAGTCTCTATTTGTTAAATAAGTTCCAGAGGATATTTTGGATGAATATTCCAATGATGTGGGAAAAAAATGAAGAATATGGTACCAAGGATATTTTTTGCTTTGGAAGAACATGGGTAATTGGGGGAGAGAGTAGGAAAACAAGCATTTCAGGGGATATAGTGAGCAAGAAAAATGTTTATACATGGAAAGGAAATGAAAGCAGAGAGCAAAAGCAAGGAGAAAACACCAAGCCAGGCATTTCTTCATAGAAGGTTACCAGATTTCTCAATTCACCTCCTCGGTGAATCCATTCTGACTACTCCTGATGACTTCATTGTCCTTCAGGTGCCTGGAAATGGTTTCAAGGATGAAGTGCTTCATTGCCTTCCCAGGGATCGATCAAGATGGACCAGCCTTTTATTCCTCCTTCTTGCCCTTCATGAAGACACAAGTGATATTTTCTTTCCTCCAATCGTCACGTATCTCTCCCAGCTGACATGATCATTCAAAGATTAACAAGAGCAGTTTCATGATGACATCAACCAGATCCATCAGTACTTGTGGGTACATCTCATCAGGGCCCATGGATATATCTGTCTATTTCACTTCAGTAATCCCTGACCGGATTGTCTTCCAAGGGTAAATTTTTCTTCCTCCAGATTATCCCCTTGGTCTCTGGGGCCTGAGATTCGTGAAGGTCTGTCTTGCTAGCAAAGACAGATGTGAAGAAAGCATTCAGTACCTCAGTCTTTTCCATGTCAACAGATCCCCGCCTCATTCAGTAGCAGAATCACATTGTCACCAATCTTCTTTCTATCACCTTCTTAGTGCCTTTGACATGCCTCACCACATTCAATCCCAGTTGAGCTTTGCTTTTCTGAACAGTATCTGCATGTTTGGACAGTATTTCTGTATTCTTCCCAGGTTACCTGTCCCTATTTCCACCTTCTCTATACTTATTTATATTTGAATTTTGCTGGGGCCTCCTTGTTCATTCATACAGATCTCCTGGCATTTTCCCCAGCATTCTGCTTGTTGGGACGGAATGCTATTCAATTGATTCATGCTTGGTGATAAAGGGACATCTTTTTAAGGAGATCAGTTTAGAATCATAATGTGACAATAGATCTCAGTTGTGAGACAGAATAATAAATGTGCACATTTTATTGTTCTGCATGTATGATCTGTAAAATTTTAAGAGGCAGCAAATCACAAATAATTCATACTGCTTTAAACAGAGGTAAATGAAAAATCTGAACTTTCATTCTTCAAGAGGTAGTGTAACTTTTTGATTCAAAACCAGAACAGATGATTAACTATTATTATTTTTTGTGTGCCTGAAACTTTTGTGACTATTTTAACTTAGAAGCTTTCTGCAGTATCACGTCTCATGGGAAGTGTACTTTGGGTGAATTATACCCTGACTCTTAGTAGTTTGTAATCCAAAGCCTTGTTTGGGTACATTACAGTTGTGGGATCTTGGCACAGATTTACTGAGAAAATTGTTGCTAAGGTGTGAGAACATACATGAACCAAAGCTGTGCAAGATAAGCAAAGTGAAAACCTAGACAGAGGGTAGTTGTTGAAATCATGATAGTTAGCAGCTTACAGATTCAAGAGGATAAGTGTTGGCATGAAAAGGTGTACAATCTCAAGAAAAAAAAAACAACAACAAAAAAAAAACAAACAACAAAAACCCACAACAAAAAAAGGGCAGAAGATGGAAAAAAGCCATTTACTGCCTCTGTGGGTCAGCCATCCAGCCTTCCCACCACTGCCATCTCATCAGTCTCATGGGAAAGCAGAGCATCTTAATGTTCAGCCTAGTATCTGAACAGCACAGCTATCTACTCTGCACATTGCCCAATAAATAATTGCTTGGTGTTCCCAGGTTGTGTATATCCTGCTTACTGAGCCACTCTGCTCAGAGAAAAAGGTGCTTAAACACTACAAACTCCTCACATTTGTCACTATCCAGAGTCATGTCCTTTGACGTGAAAATTCTCTCTGATGTCTGCAGTTGCATTTTAGGAGGTGAAACCTCTCAAAGAAAGGAAATCCACTCCACAGGGGAAAACTGTAGAATCTTTCATTCTTAGCTCTTATCACATAGTATAGTACAGTGAGGAGATGCAGCTAATGTCACTTTCAGTTCAGTGAGTCAGGGCAAAAGATTCAAATGATTTCTTTCAATTTTTCCACTGGAAAACAGAAAACAATAATAAAATTGATATTTTTGCAAATAAAAATGCAATTTCACAGATACCACATGTTAAATGAGAAAAATTCATAGAAAATATCTGATCAGCTCTAATTTCAATTTCAACTCAAAAATTCTTTCAAAGAGAATCTCTTTTTCTTCTCATAACAATAAAGAAAAAATTTCAGGAAGTGGTAAGAAGATCCCAAATGTCAAAGTAGCACTCTGATTAGGTTATCTAGAAGAAATGACACATCTCAAGAAACATGTTTTGATTCTGATGTTCAAGATATTTTTTTTGTCTTCAGCTTCCACGCACAAAGCTAAAAGGAAACTGACCTCTTCTAGAAGTCTGCATTTCTAATGTCAAATGCTAGGGAGCATTTAAATTTTTAGAGGTCCATTTAAATAGGCTCCAGTCATCGTATGCAATTCATTTTTTACATATTCTCCATAATTTGAACAGAATGCTTTGTGACAACCTTCATAACACGTTCAGAAACAATTCAGCAATGTACTCAAATAAACATTGTACTCAGTGTTGTGCAGAGTCTCAGTATTAGGCTCAGGTCCAACTAAAGCCCTCCCAGACCTCATGCTCTGGGGAGGACCTCCTGTATGGTTTTGAACCCGCAGCCGCTGACAAAACAGAGGAGCAAATTAACTTCTCCATGTACATGAGTTTCCGAAACTGCACAGAATAGAACTTACTGGCAGGGTATATACAGAAAATCAAACAGAGCCATAGTTCAGATGGTTACAAATGTAGAGTGGTAGAAAACCCTCCAAACTGTTATCCGTAAGTGCAGTTCTGAATTTGAATAGATCAATTTTTTTTTTTAATTTATTTTTTTTTAAATTACAGTCTATTAAAAAGAGGAAGAAAGGATCCATATTACCAGGTGAAAAATCCTTACTTCTTTCATTCTGATGTTTTTCACATTTTAGACATATGATTAGGGAAAAAGAAGAGAAAGTATGTCTGCAATTAAAATGTATTTCATGCTGCGGTAGGTCCTTTTATCAATTACTGTGAGGTTTGAGGGCTACAAGTCTTGTCCAAATAAAGAAGGAGAGATCAGAACTTTTCATTTCTAAAGATGTAAGCAGAAGTTTTACTCATTGCTGAGCTGAGCAGATGTAAACCTTTGCTTTTCATGCGCTGTTACAGTGTCTTTAGCTTGTGCAATTATTTTATTTACTAAAACACCATGTTTGGTGCACATCGGCTTTCTTGAAGATTATCCAAAGGCTTTTTGACATAAATATTGGGTTTGTAGCATTCACTGCCCTACTACGTTATTGTACATGTCAGCAGAAAGGAGTCATGTGATACAAAAGACTGGGATCATGCTTAGATAATTCCGTGTGAAGAATAATACTAGCACATTTTTTTCTAAAAATCTATTTTCTCACTTAGTAACACTGGGTTTTTTAGCTTTCTTTTTAATTTTCAGAAATGTTTCATTTCTGTTATTCTTACAATCTATTTAAAAACAGAAAACAAACCCAAAGAAATCTAATTTTTCAAAGCAACAAATAGTTACAGTGTTCAAAATTTGGAACTCTGCTCTCAAAGTATTGTGATTAGTGGCAATGTCCTCCTCCTTGAACAACACAGACTTCAAAGTGGCCATGATCTGACTTTTCTTGTTAAAGTTTTGTGATGTAAAGTTGGACTACATATGATATTTTTTCCAGAGATTGAGAGTTGTTGCCAGAAATAAAGAGTACTGGAAAAATGTTAATGAAAAATAATTTTTCTTAGCAATTGCAGGAAAAGCATAGGCATATTTGAACATTAACCCTTATGTTGCTGCAATCACGACAAAAAGAAAGACAGGTCATCTCTCCTGATGATAACATAAATAGATAGTTGTTACTGAATATATTCCAAATATATAAGATTAGTTACATTTTTTTTAGGATTTAAAATTGTTTTCCATTTTGTTATCGATTGAATTGTTATCAAGGACTTCCCCTGGCAAAGCTTTCATTGCTTTTTTAATCATTGTGGTATCAGGATACACGTAAGTGAATATAGACAAAAGTAAAATCCAAAAAAATTATAAACCATCATTCTTACTGATAGTAATTTTAAAACTTGTCAGTCCTAATACACAATAAAAATGTCCAAATCTTGCCAATTTATGTCTCCACTGATCTCAGATTATTCTATTATCAATATTTTAATTGCATATTTCTAAATATTTCCAAAGTTGCATGAAACAATGTGAGACTTAAACGTATTTTGCCCCATAGATAAACTGAAGCCATATTCTATCTGTCAAAGTGTGCAAAACAGTTTGAAAGCACTGACTGTTCTGCATGGTAAAAGAGAATATTGCTGAGAAGCTGAGAATATTAACGACAAAATATTTCTTTTTTCTTTTTTATACTTTTGGAAAACTTTATAACATCTTAAAAGTCCTCAGTGCTTTCAATGGTTGCAAAACAGCCTACAGCACACGAAGAGTCAAAATAACTCCCTGATATTCTCATACTACTTCAAATTGACTGTATTGTTCCCCCTCCCTAGTCCTAAGCATTCTGGACCTCGATGATACAACCTCAGCCTAGCCTGGCAATAGACTGAAACCCCAGTGACTCTATTCTGCCTTGAATTCTGACTTGACTTCAGAATCCTGCCCTATGAATGGAAGATATTAAAAGGGAATTAACACTTCTGAGTTGGTCCAAAGGGATGAGTTAGTTTAAGGCAGAATTTGACTAAGCTGGAATAAGATGACAAATCCAACAAGCTTTTCTGTCAAAAGTAATAGCCTTTCTTTCCCCAGTTACAGGCATTTTTCAGATCATAGGATTGAACAGGGGACTGAATATATTTGATTTCTCAATAAAAGTTGTCTGACATATAAGATACAAAATGTATGATTAATGTCACCAGGGGTAAGGAGAATGAGGTTTAAGAGAAGATGAAGGAATCACGACACTCTAAGATGCAGGTACAGGTGTTTGTCCATCATCATGAAGTGACAGCCCTGAAGTACAGCTTCCCTGCCAGCAGACTATTAATTTCTTTGCAGTTCGACACAGCACCTGTGAATTGACCAGAATTACTTTAAAAAGAACACTGTTAATGTTGAGCGTACTGTTTTAAATCTACAAAGAAATCCACTGAAGTCAAGGTAACCAATGAATAACGTACTGAATCTAACTAAAAGCCTTTGGAAGTTATCTATCTCACACAGATTACCATTTCAGCTAAAAACAAACAAATGGCCAGACTTCTATCCTGCTCTAATATTTAAATAAGATAAACAATTTTTCTGTTATTAAAAAAGCTATCTATATGATTTTTTTTTTCCTGTGTTTAGAAGTCGAAGGACTTGTATTAGAGATTGAGAATTAAAAAAGGCTTGTTCATTAATCTGGTCTGTATTTCTGACATCACTGTAGAGAACTAAATAACAAAGAGATAATTAGGTTAGAAAATTATAATAAAACAACAGCTACAAGAGAAAAGGCAGTAGCCTCTGAGTGACAGCTGTGTAAAGCAGACAAGTGGCAGACGCAGACCACTGGAGGAATTTCAAAATACAATGAGTTACTGTCTGCAACTGAGACAGATAGAAAAGAAAAATAGAAGAAGAGATGTACAAGAGTAACATGAAAGTATAATGTATAATTTCCATTTCTGGAACTCAGTAAAATATATGCAAAAAAGTACAAAGAAGAAACTATACTAACCACAGAGCAAAAATTATATTTTTTTCCCCTTCTTCTTTCTATCCTTCATCCTACTGCTTTAATCCTTTTTTTTTTTTTAAAATGCCAGAAAGAAAAATAGCTCATTTCTCAAAGGATGCTAGAACATCAGCAAGATGCTAGAAATAATCCTCTATGCATTTATACGAAGCCCTGTAGATCAGAAGGCTAACACAATGCAGGGACAGGTGGGATGTTGATTAATCTCCTTTTGAAAAGCAAAAGAAGCAAAAGCGGAAAATGTTAACAGGCACTATTACATTTCTGAGATGTACAGAAAGATGACCTAAAGAAAAATTATCAATTTGTCCATGAAGAGCAATGACCTCAGAAATTAATACAGGTGTTTCAACTTGATTTAAGTGTAGAAGTTATTAGCGGTGTTATGTATCTATGCACAGGGGAGCAGTTATACTATTTTAATACATTGAAAGAACTCCACAAGGGCCGAGGAAGTTAAAACCTGTTTCTTTATTTGTTTAATTGCAACAAAATGTAATTTATTTTAAATGAGAGGTTAAATTTTGAATGTAGCTACTCAACAAAGAGATTCTATGGCGAGCTTTTTCTCTATAGACTTGTATAATACACAAAACTCCAGATTTTTTTTACTAAACTTTACACCAAATTAAGAAGAAATAACTGTGCTTGTGTCTCGCTAATTAGACCACTGAAGATAAAGCATAATATTAATTGAATGAAAAATGAGACACCAAGATGGATCTCATGGCTCTGTTCAGTGGTGATGATTTTAAACAAATAGAATATCCTAAGCAATTTTTCCCCTTAAAATAAAAATAATAATAAACCCCACCCTTAAACCTCAGGTTTGATCCAAAATTAAAAGAAGAAGAAAAAGTTGATACATCTTTATTCTTTCATATAATGACATAAAAGAGCAGCCGATCTAGCACAAAAATGCATTCAGATTCTAAGCTCCCTGACTTTTCTTTTGCTTAAAAGTATAAATTAAAGAGCGACTGAAGCCAAAATAACTTCTCATCCTTAGTAAGTATTAGTGTATAAATCTTGAGGACACCATACTTCTTTTGAACTGAAGATGTGTTCTACTCAGAAAACAGGTATGTCCTGCAGAGCTGCTAGAGCCAAGTGTGTGACTTAAGTTCATTTCACCAGGAAAGGCTTATATAGATGGTCTGTGACCCTTTCATTAATGAGGACAACATGATAGCACAGTCTGCGGTTTGGGAATTATTAACAGCAACTGACCAGGCCAGAGTCATTCTACTGAATATAATTCAAAAGCAAAACATAGGTAAGAAATTGGATTTGGTTTTCCCGATGCAGATGAACATAAAAATATGAGTCAAGTGGTTGTGCTGGTACGCTGCAGTAGCTAAAGGATATGTGCAGGATGATTTGAACAAAGTGGTAGGGATACAACAAAAGTTGATTTGAAGCTAAATTGTTATCGAATTTTGTGTTCCAAATTTTCTCTTCTGAACTATGTATATAATACAGAAAGTATCAAATGAAAAAAAAAAAAAAAAAAAAAAAA
>VWZK01009216.1:366804-391922 GCA_013396935.1 Baryphthengus martii
AAAAAGAGGTTTAATGTCACATAAAATTAATTAGCTCCATACCATTTTTGATGAGCTAATTGTCCTAGTCCTTTTACTCCCAGAGGACATTCTCTAGTCTTCTGAGTTTATAATTAACATCCGAATCCCATGTGTCTTGAAGTTCATTCACGGCTCTCCTTGTTGCCTGATCTGAGGCATTTCTTGGGTACAGTGTCTTCATCTATTACACCTCTATAGAAATAAGACATGATAGCTCAACTACATAGTTCCCAAATATAAGCACTGATTCCCCCGAAATTTCCCATAAATACATTCTTTCCTGTTATTATTGAACTATTCCAAATTTTCAAGAGCACTGAGCCATGACTTTACCTGTTCAGGGCCAAGTGACTGTAGAAGCAGGCACATCTATCTTTTCTTGTGCCTATGCTACTGCGCTGACAAAAAGAGAGAATCCTTGATGACAAATAGAATTTCTACATTGCATGTATTCTTGTTTCCCCAAATCACTCAATATGCATTATATCCATCAAAGAAAATCACCTTTCAGCAACAATTTTCAATCCATGTGGGTTATTCGAAGTCTAACAAGACAAGATCTCTCACACAGGTGTCCCCAGACATTAGCACTCATCATGTCTCTTCTGCATGGACTGTCCAGGGATAAGGAACTTGAATACTTAACTGAAGTGTTATTAACTCACAAAGCACAAATTAAGAAATTGAGCTTCATTTGCTTTAGCGCACAGAGAATTATTTGGCCTCAGATAACTTTTCCAATGTACAATCCTTAGGGTGCAGTACAACATTCAGTACCACTTCTTACTTACACACTTGAAGCTCTGAAACATAGATGTGCTTTGGACACTCTTAACTGTAGATACTATTGCTATTGACCAGTCAGTTTTATCTGTATAAAATACATAAATGTGTAGTTACAAATGGATGCACGTGTTCCATTACACATAATCACACAGTACGTGCTGCACATAATTTTAAATAAAAAAATCAATAAATGTAAATAACAATGAGGTTTGTTCTTTCTTTCTCCAGCCCCTCAAAAAAACCAAACACCAAAAAAAAACCAAAAATAAACCAAAACACAAAGACACAAACAAAGCAAAAAAGATAAAAAGAGATGCTGTTTTAGTGTTTAGTGATGACATTGAAATACAGTATATTTTTTTACTCCTGATTTACCGTTAATTTCAAATTTTGCACAGCAACATACTACTTCTTTAAGTCACAATGCTGCTAGGTATGGAAGGAAACAGGTAAATACAGTGAGCTTCAATATTTTACCACCTATGTAGTATTTAATTTCTGTGCCTTTACTACTACATGCACAAATAAATTTCCATATGTGAGAAACATGGAAAATGTAGAACCATGAAGTTATATTTCTAATCTGTTTCTAAAACTTCCAAAAAGAATACACTGGGTGTTATGAACCAACTATATACTTCAGATTCTTAATAGAAGAAAGTTATTAATGTCAAGAATGGAAATGTAATGTTTGCACCTGCGGTGAGCAGCAGAACCAACTATTCAGTAACTCAGAAGTGTAGAAGCTTGTCTGTGGTTTATATGCCACCAACAAAGACTGTGCTTTTTCCTGAACAGTTTTATTATTACTAATAAATTGTTTCTAACCACAAGCGTGTCTAGACAACCACGTCAAAGGACTGACTTTGAGTCTTCCAATAGAAAGCAGTTATGTTTTTTTTTTATTAAATATAATAATTTACTACTATAGCACTACTATAATAATCTTCTTGCCATGTGTAAAGGCTGTATTTCTTATTTTGTCTGAGAAAGGTGGCATGTCAGATGAAAATATCCTACGGGCCAGATCCAGCCAGTTGCACTATATGGATCTAGTTCTAAAAACAATATATTCCATAATAGTTTCTGCTTGGATGTGCTTCTTTCTTTTCAGATATTCAGAAGACTGAAAGAGTGCAATTTTTCTTCAATAACCTTTACAAAAATAAAATTCAGTGCTTATCAATTGCAAACTTCCTATTTCTCTTTCAGTTAAACTTTTAAGGAAAAACACCAGAAGTCACTAAGGTCATGCCTTAGAGTGCACAAGTTGTGCATTAAGAATCGGATTTTGCTATCTTAGGGAAAAAGTAATTCCTTATAGTACAGTAAATATTTGTACAATATTTAACTTAGCCCCATCAAGTATAAGTGCATAGGTTGAAATGACGGGCCATTCCAGTTGTCCTCATGGGATGCAAATTAAAATGTTTGAAGTGAAAAAAAAGCAACACTCAGATTCTAGAAAATAAATCACTCAATATTCAGGTTAATAGCCTTTCACACTTCCTTCTGACTTTAAGGCTGATACATCTCCACAAAATTAAAACACAGCAAAGAGGAATTCAATCTCCTAAAAGCTTTGGGAAACCATAAACTTTCCAGAAAGAAGTTTGCAGATTTTAACATGCTGAATCAAATCAGTGTGGTTTGCTTTCCATTACTGGCTGGCACTTCTCAAAATCTGGAGGCTATGGATATAAGCTAAAGCCTAGTGTCAAGCTAATGACTTCCTTAGATTTTGTGGTAATTCCACTATCTCAGACTGTACTTTAATGCAGCCATCCAAAAAGGCATTCCTGCTCCTGGCACTTTCCTGGCTTTCAAGTACTTCCCTTCGCAATGTTAATGATGAATTTTAACAGATGTTATTGCAATTTAATAAATATATTAATTGCAATATGTTAAAAATACAAGAAATATATAAGTGAATACTTATATGGCTATCTAGAAGAAATATAAATATTTATGTATGTATTATTCTTAAGAGTTTTCAGATGTCTCTGAAAAAAAGTCTTAATTTACTCCCTTAAATTTTCTACCAGACACTTGTAACTTTCTATCAAAAGAGATGAAAGCTCCTTTCATATACTGAGTATATGCATAAAAGAACATATGCTATTTATTAACAGAAGCAAGCATTTATTGAAGTCTATCCTGGCTTTTGAAAATAAGATGACTTCATACACAGGAAAGAGATCTATATGATAAGTTGTTATTTCCGGGCTGTTGTGAAAATATTAAAAAAGGGGGTTAAACCCATTTTACGTGCCAGTTTTAATTAATCTAATTTCCAGAAGGAATTCGACCAGTGACAAGGCAAAGCAAACTTTGGGGAAACCTTGAGTACCACTCATTTAAAACTCTTTATGGCATAGTAATGTTCCTAGTTTCAATACTTTATGAACTGCAGAAGTGTCAAAACCATTTTACAGCTTGCATTGAAAGTCTATCTCAATTATAACTGCAAAATATCAATATTGGCTTGAGCAAAATTAATAAAATAATTCTTACTACCAGATCTTAATGTTAAGAGGAGAGTGTAAGAGTAATTCACGGTAATCACAAACACTCAAGTAACTTCATACTGTGCTGAAAACTAACCTATAGCAAGATATTATA
This sequence comes from Baryphthengus martii, assembly GCA_013396935.1. Taxonomy (NCBI): domain Eukaryota; kingdom Metazoa; phylum Chordata; class Aves; order Coraciiformes; family Momotidae; genus Baryphthengus; species Baryphthengus martii. The sequence continues at coordinate 370,234 of VWZK01009216.1, forward strand.
TCACATTTTTCTGACATTAACATCCTGGTTGGATCACCATCAGACTATTTCTAACTTGGCTATTTAACATTTTTCCACTTTATTAGCCACCTCCTTCAACTAAGTAGTTGATAATCTATGTGATCCGTAGAATAGTGATTTTCCTGAGTGTTATAAGTAGAAGTTGGATTCAGTAGCGGCTTTCATGCTCCAGAATATTGTGGAAAGCATAAATGGAAGCTTGAGCGCAGTCACTGGGAACTAGAGGAACCACAGGGAAATGGAGAAACCAGTAGAGAGAATTAAGAGTGAGTAAGCATGGAATTAGAAACACAGAATGGACCAAAACAACTTTCTTGCCACGGAGTGTGCTTTCTTTATCTCCCTCTCATTGCATCTTACGTTAGGTCAGCATACTGTCAATGGTTATGCTGATGTTGTCTCTTTAATTCTATCAGTAAAGTCTCTCAACCTTCCTCCTTCACTTTCACCCTGGTGTTTTTCTCTGAAAAACCTTTCCAATGTCTCTTGTTGCATACAAAAGGTTTCTAAACGTGATGCCAACAGCTAAAGCTGGAAGTATTGCTTCTGAACTAACAGATACAGAAAAAGACAGACAGATATATATACACAGAGACAAGCATGTATAGACACATGCATGTATGTATGTGTATTTGTGTATGTGTATACATATATGTACATAACTATACACACAGAGATATATACATATGTACGTGTGTGCATGCAAGCATACATGTTTTTGTATACATATGTATAATAATATATATCCATATAAATATGCATATGCTTATACATATATGCGTCCAGTAAAGAACACAGTGAAGGACTCCCAATTCAGGACACATCAGTGGCTTCAGGAATTTTCTGGGATTTCTTAAGATCTGTTAGAACTATACGTGAGCACGTTCGCCCCTGCATTTACCATGATACTGCAAAGCTTTTTGGAATTCCTCAAAATAATGGAAGTTGATAAAAAAGTTAAAATAAAAAGCTCTATGATTGCATACTTTAATAATAAAGACTTCAGCCTACACAAATGTGTTTGCTGTAAGCACTCATGGTCATATGAATCTGATCTGAACATGAGAAAGAGCAGGGTTTGAGAAGTCATCTGAAAAGCATCTGCTTTCACTCGGCAGATAGTATTTGTGTCTACACATATTTATGACAATAGGTGTCTTCATGATCGAACTCCTAAAGGTGTCATGTTAAAAACAGTCGAATATAATCTTACTAAATGTTCTTTGAAAATATAGAGAGCTATGAAATAGTTCATTTTGCTCTTCAGGCCATGAATTTTCAGTGAGCGTACTTCACATTTTCTTCCACTTATTTCATGGTAGGCAGAAAAAGCTTTCAAAGAAAGGAAAGGGTTTTCATGGATGAACACAGGTTCAGACTGGAGACCAAAATTACAACTGAAGCTAGATACTGAAGAAATTACAAGATGACACAGGAGATGTTTGTTTTTACCACAAATTTCCCAGGCCTTTGACATTGTCTATAGGAAAATCCATCACTAACTACTATTGGTATTCTTCAAAGGTTTTATTTATCACTGATGATCCAGTATTACATTCTCTGCAACCAAAACAATAAGTTAAGAGAATCCTGAAAATTGATTCCAATAAAAATGATAAATTTTTATATCGACTCTTTCTTTAGGGTATAGTCACTCCATTTCACTCTTCCCCTCAGTTTTTCTTTGCACAGTTGACCACAGAAGCAATTCTGCACTCAATTATGATCACATTGCCTTTACCTTTTTTTGCTTGTATTTTCTCAAACCAGACCCTAGTACATAAGTCACTAGCTTTTAAAGTCAGCTTTGCAATGCAGTGAACTTAGGAAGCGCTTCTCCAGCAAACTAGCCCATTGCCTAAAGTGCAAACTATTGTTTTATTTTAGTACAGAATCTCTTAGGCAGTGCATAGAAATATTCTCGGATATGTAAAAGACAACAGAAAAATATATCTGTATCTTGAGGATAGTACAAGAAATGCAGAGTAATGGTTTCTGTATGCTAGCCTTATTTATAGCAGGCCTAAAACTGCTAAAATGTGATTTCTTGGGCCATGATGCAGGTCCATGCAGTCAGTGGAACTCTCTGCCCAGCAAAGGCTCTGTGTCCAGTCTCTGAGGGACTCAAAAAGGGACATAAAGACAACACCAGATCACTCTGTTTTTCGTTTTTACTGTTCCTTCCTAAAATGAATAGGTACATTTACTTTGTTCTCATGAACATTTTTAGTAGATTATTTGATTTTGCCTTCCCTATTAAACTTTACTCTTGTACCATGTTGTTGGCTGGATCTAATTTTCTAAAACAATTATCTTTTTTTTTTCAGTTATCTACTCATTTACTTAACAACCTTGAAATAAAGAACTGTTTTAATTTTCTCACAATAACTGAACAATAAATTTACCAAAGAATTAATACAGAAGGAGTAAGAGGTATAGATTCAACAAACGGTCTTTCATGACTCCAGTGAGCATGATTACCAAAAAACCTAAAAGGGGATGTTTAAAGAGAGATGGGTGGATTGTATGATATCATTATTATAGTTCACTGGTTTATAAGCAAGTAATAAGAATAGTTAGCAATCAAGGATGCAGATTACAATAGAAGACAAACAGAAAAATACGTTAAAGCTTGAGTTGGCTTTTTTTTTGTCTTGCTAACTCAATTGTTTTCATTGAAAACTGAAATGAATTAAATGAGACAAATTAAAAAAAAATATAGAGGAAGGTATATTTCAAAGTTATAAGCATCAAAGTTAGATGTAACTCTTTACTGGTCTCATAGCTTGAAATGAAATGAAATCGTGGCACCTTATTGTTGGGAGAACACAGCTAAAAGATGTTACATATCTTAATCTCTTTCTAGAATACTTTTGATTTTCCTCCAAATAAATTCATGTGAATTGCAAATCAATCTTTTTTTCTCCTGAGTTTAAAGTCTTGTTTACTCAGTATTATGACTCATTTTCCGTCATAATACAGTTGAAATAGTAATATGTTATTAGACTACAATTATATTATGTTTAAGAGGAGTTCTCATCCAAAGATTCCAAAGTTCTTGCAAACAAGGAAACAGATAATACATTTATAAAAAATCAGATATCAAAGTATTAACAGTCAATGAATGTAACACAGCAGTGCTCAGAGTCCAAGTTATGCAAAGAAAGGGAAGAAGCAGAATGCAAACTAAAACCAAGAGCCTAATGGAAATATTTTCTAAGATATTACTCAATGTCATGAAAAAATTCCTCTTCTGTCTAGTAACACTGAAATTGAACACTATGTTTAAAATATGTTCTCCTATCTCTAGTATGTAATATATGGGGATATGGAGATCATAGGCTGAATTTCCTGATGGTTTAATCAGGACAGCTGGATTTTTTTCCATAGTACTTGCTTGCATACATTGTTTTGGGAGATTTTCAAAAACAGATGACAAACAATGTTTTCATCACACAGGAAATTCCATTACTGAAACAACTTGTCCTGATAACAAATCAGGACAAAAATCCAAAGTTTGGTTTTTTGCCACACAGGAAAACATTTCTGTTTTCAAAAATGCCAGCTGTTTAGAGTTGCCTTAGAGAAGAATGGTAATTATATGTGACAAAATAGTGGACTTGACTGTCCTGGGTTAACAGTCGGACTTGACGATCTTAAAGGTCTTTTCCAGCCTAAATGATTCCATGATTCTATGAAAATCTCATTTAAAAAACCCTCTAGTTTCATGTTCCGCATCTCCATTTTCCCCTTTGACTTTCCTGGACGAGTTTGGTTCCCTGAGAAGACCACACCTGATTTTACTCAAGTGAACATTCACCTGCATTTGCCAATTCTGCTAAACACAAACACATGGGCCTAGACAAACAACCAAGCTGCTGAAGTAACCTATATAACCAAGGATGTGCTTTAATTCTCATACCAGACAGAAAGTATAAGTATCAGTATTGCTGTCATAAAAGTTAGTAAGATTTATTTTGATTTAAGCAAGGGTTGACCAATGAGCAATGAAGGAATCTAGCAAGTCTACAAAATACTTCATGAGTTATGCTTAATAGGTGTACTGTGTTTCTAAGATGGACTTTTCATATGCATCTCTCAACTATAATATTCTTTATAACTCTCCTGACTCTCAGCTTTTGTTTTACCTCTGTACATATCTTGCATATTAAACCAAAAAGGCAAATAAGTCCTTTCTGAAAACAATATTTTGTAGTTTGCACTCCTAGAATTTCAATAATTTATACTGTAAGATGTGGCAAAATTATTTTTGCTCTAACGACATTTGTAGGGTGTTAGGCATAGATTTATAGCACTATACTTTTTTTCCAATCTATTTGAAAAAAACTTAGATGGGCATAACTATTATACATATTATTTTCATTTCTTGTCTTTCTAGCTTTGATGCATTTAGTAATTTCCTAGATCATGCTATAAACTTATTTTTAACAGAATGTGTATTTTGGACTAAAAATCACAGTACATAAAGACCACAAAAATAATCTAATTTCTGGTATTAGAAAGTCTACCTACTTAAATCCAATCTCAATTAAGAACTATCAGGATTTTTGTAAAAATTCTATCACCGTAAAGCGTCCTTTTTCATTTTGATAGGATCGGAAGTATGCTTATCGCATTTGTTTGCTTTTCAGATTTAATTAAGGTCTTAAACAATCTTCATGAAAATATTGAAGGTGAAAGGCAAAGGAAAAATGAGAAGTTATTCTTATACATTATTCATGATTGCTATGACTTACAGAGGGATTTGAAGAGAGGTTATCTATTTTGTATTTTACTAGCTTTCTGATTATTTTTATATATATATATATACATGCTCATTTGATCTTAAATCCTTATCCTGACTCATTTCATCGTCAGTTGTATTGATCATGTTCTTTGTCTTAAAAAGTAGTTTCAGATGAAAAATCTTGACCTTAATGAAAGCAGCAGCCACAATACTCACTTGATTTGAGTGGGAACAGGACAATGGACCCTGGGCATTTTTATCATGATGACGTTAATGCATCTTTCATTTTACACTCCAGCTTTACATTCAGAGCTGATAGAAATATGTATTGTTCCTTTGTCTTTGACAAGTGAGGGTCAGTCTATGAAATTAACAGGTTTTACATTTCAGCTGAAATGTTTCAAAAGAAATCATGGTGCAGCCTGCAGAGAGATGGGGCTCCATTCAGGGCAACAGTGGACATCATTTCACCCCCACTGAGCTGAGGAGAGTCATCACAGGGCTACAGTGTCCCACAACAAAGGACAATGTAAAGCAATGTACAGCAGCATGTCGAGCATGGAGGGATCACTCCTTCGCTGTATAGAGTAGCCGGACACAAGCAGATATTTTCTGAGGTATTGCCTTCTTATGATGCTGCTTCAGGGTAAGCAGAAAACCATACGGTGGTCGAGTCAGGATGTACCTCCCTGTAAACAACTCCTAGTATGAATAACCATATCACTACGCACTTCTGAATCACAGATTTCTGTGAACAGGGACTGACCCTTACCACATATCTGTAAACAGCCCAACACAGAAAGACTCCAGTCTTGGTTGGGGTCTCTAAGTAAAAACCTACTGCCAACAATAGCTGATTATTAATCTTTCCCAGCACGATTTTCAACGACTATGAGAATATACAGTTTGGACTAACACAGCAAAAATACTTTCTTTTTAATCTTTTGGTTGCTCTTTGCTCTCACATGCTTAAATAATTCAAAACATAAGTGCTTTCTCTTATTTCTTCCTTGCATCTGTTCCTCATGAATTCACTGAGTTGCATGCATTATATTTGCTACATCTGGATACTTTGAAATGCACTAACTGAAGATGAGCTCTTATTCTGAAACTCGACAAAAGTTTTGATCAATAACAGAATTATAACAAAAGGACTGTATTGGGAAAGATTTGAATTCACAGTCTGGGCAAAATCTTCGGACTGAGGTTTTTCACTGGAAACATTTATCTAAACAGAGCAAGAGGAATATGAAGATACTGTACTGACGCGTCAGAATCAGTTCATCCAAGAATAAGGTAAAAAGCAGCTTTCATTCCACGTTTTCCACAGCATTCTTTATACATTAGTCCTGTTATCAGATTTGCCAAGCCAAAGACAAAAAAAGAAAACAAAATATGCACTCACAAAACACAGACCTTTCCCCCTCCCCAAAAACCCATATGTTATGATCCAGTAGCTTAGAAGTCATACATTGCTTATTCAGGACACAATGAGACTGTAATCACAAGCAGAGCTGCAAAAGAGCCTGCCACCAAGGCAGAAACAAGTTTCTTCCTCTCGTGTCACATAATCCAAGGTGGTCTGCTGTTGCCAGTTTAAGGACTTTGATCTGCAATTCAAAGCCAGATCTGTGGGCAGCGACAGCTAGCCCTCCAACAGTGCTCTCCACGCCACATACAACCACTTGCCCATGTTATAAGGGGCTGGGGGACTGCCCCAAGGGAACAGTGTCAGGAGGATGGCCGCCATCTGGCAGAGACACATTGACATGGCCAATGCTGTGAGAGGCCAAGAGGTTTGGGGAAGAACACCTACCACTCACAGCTGGAAGGAGCTTTTTCCATTGTCACAGAAAATGTGTGAAAAAGTGCATAGCTTTTGGGGCAGCACAGGAACATGTTTAAAATAAGGTTTTCTGTCAGATTCTTAGGATCATTTCCCACTGGGAACTGACGTATTCCCTTGTTCCTCTTACTCTGAAACATAAACAGGATCCATTTTAGTAAAAGGAGGTTTAGATGATCCTTGTGTTAGAAGAGGTGTCAATTTGTGAAGGCAAGTACTTAATCAGGACTCTAAGTCAAAAAGCCCCTTTTAAGTCTGCAAAGGAAAATACATGCAGCTGAGAGAATGAAGTTCTTTTTCTCTTCTTTTTGCCTTCTCCATTTCTAACTCCAAGACAACTGGAGCTCAGTTCTCTGAAGACTTGCTCGACTGAACGCTAACTTGATTGTTCCTCCATCACTCCTCCCAGCAATACCAAATGTGAGAATTTTTGTGTTTGATACTTACACTGGAAAACTATCATTTATTTTTCTCTCATGCCTGCCAAGTATTTTCAGTTAAAAAAACCTTAACAAACTATTCAAAGATAACTTTGTTAATAGATATTTCATGAAAACATACTAGCATAAACACAATGATGATAAAATCATCTTACTTTTCTTTCTTACATGTCTCTGATGGCTGTACCTAGCTGTTTTGTGGCCATCTACCTAATTCCATATACTGATAAGTGCTTCTATGCTGCTCCTCTGTCAACACTGCATGCTTCTCACACTGACTTCTTTCTGTGGGGAACATGACAAATAAGTTAATCAGAAAACTATGTGTACAGTTAAGATGATTGTTCTTCTTCTTCATTTTTTGTCAATAAACCTAGCCAAGCTTCCTCCCTGATTTCTCCCTCATCCTCTTTTAATTTCTTTTATAGACTTCAGTGCTGAGATTCTGTGACTAGGCCTAAGGAAAAAAAAAAAAAAGTTTTATTTTCTTAATTTAATCTTTTTCTTTGTGCATATCAGTGAAGGAGACATATGATATATGAAGTATTTAGTCATAGTTCCAGGAAATTAATTACAGAGCCCTAGAGCATATAAGCACAGCAGAAGCCCAGTCAGAGCTAGTGAGGTGACTTGAAGTTCAATAACTTAACATGAGTTGTTAATTCTGTTTCACTGCCTTGCTGCCACAACTCTGTGTGATGTATTGGAAGTAAATGCAATTGTGCACCTTCTAAGTTAACAATTTCAAGGAGATTCTGATAAGCAGTGACACTTACATACTGAAAGTCAATCTCTTAAGAAAAACCCAGTATACGCGTTATAACAATGTAATATTAACAGGCAGTTCTGACAGCTGCTTAACAACAAGCCACACGAGATGCAAGAACACCCCTTACTCAATCAGATGTAAAATCCTGGAAAAAAACGAGAGTGAGAGAGCACTAAAGATTGTTGAGGACTCCACCTCCAAAGTGATTTTGCATCTCCTCATCCCAAGTCCACTAATCCTTTCATTAATCACACCACAGTAAGGAAAGTGATAACAGACACAAACCCATGCATGAGCAAACGCTAATTGCAAGAAAATTTGTGCCAATAAAAGCTCTTCTTCGTCTAATGCTGTGTCAGAACGGACAAGACAAATTTCATGAATGAGACCTTTTAGGGTAATTTAGACTGAATGGAACAAAGAACTGAATTCAGCAAGACTTTTTATTCTTTCAGCTTTACATCTGGGTCTGCAGTTATGACAGAGATAGGACCAAGACAGTAGACAGAAAATAGCACACTCTCATAAAACAAGGTGCTAGAGTGATGGAGTGATAGAGGTTCTTATCTCTCAGTACCTGCATAAAGGGTTAAGGTCTCAATTCTGTTCATATATGTTATGTTTTGATAGATTTGGGTTTCGTATAATGCAAAAGAATTAATTTTGACTTTTTATATCAAATAAAACTGAAAATTGTGACTTTGGACAACATCTTGTCCTCATTAAGGTACGTGCCAGAAAGCAGTGGAGCTCCTTGTCCATGTAATTTCTACTGGAAGCAAGGGTGTCCCTTAAGGGTAAAACAGCAGGAGTAAACATATTTCTTTTTTCTCAGCTGCCAGCCAGCATGGGAGTCCTAAAGTTCATATGCAACCGCAGCATATGGCAGTTTGAATTTAACACCAGTGTTCCTTGGGGTGACCTAGATTACAGCTTGTATGTCAACAACGAGCTTCTGAATGGATCCTAACATAAATGGTAAGAAAGTTACATCTCCCAGAAATAAGAAATTACTACTAACTTGTTTCTTATGTGTTTTTGAAGGTGATACTTAAAAATTGTTTTTAAAAAAATCTAATATTTTGCTGACACTTTAATTTGTACTCTTCGTGCTGGGAATCATTTAAAAATTACAAACACATAAAAAAAAGAATTTACAAGAATAAGAATTTTCAAAAATGTATCTGTTCCTTTTAAAAACAATCAAAGGATGGATTAGAATGTACTGATGTGAGAAGACAACTTTTCAATTAATTCCTATTGCATTTCGAGTCATATAGTTTTTTTGTACCTATGAAGCTTAATGCAAACAATTGTAGCAGTCCATACTTATATATCACATGGGGTAATAGAGCTACTGTCTCCAGGTGATTCTAAGATTTTCTTTCTAATTTCCAAAGGAAAATAAACTCTTGATATTTAAAACCTGATGAGTGTCAGGTAAGCCACAGATCTTTAGACGTTAATAACCAATCAATCAACCACATTGTTGTTCCCTGCCGGAGCAGTTATTTTCAGGCAACATATCCTGCCTGCCATCCACAGTACCTTTATTACAATACAATATGCATTAGTAAGTTTATAATAAAACTGCTAGAGGGTTGTCACTGACCATTGCTCTTTCCCCAGGAAAACAGTTTTTTCTTGCCCTCTTAATGAGGCAATTATGTACATAAAGAGCTGACATCTATTTTCTAATTCCATGGCTTCAATATAAATGAGTTGAATTAGGAAGCTGAATAGAAACAAAAGATCAATAACAAATAAAATTGCCTCCTAATAAGACAGTATGAGGCAAGACTGCATTTTCTCTTGACATAAGTATTTTTAGGAAAAAAAAAAAAAAATACCCCCCCCCAACACTATGATTACATGAATGTATGGTTTATACATGCCAAATAATTTTACAAAATGTTAACATTTCCATTTAACATTTTAGTGCGAATGTCATGTTTAATCAAAATGGATTTTCAACTATAGTTGTGCTAAAGAATTTTTAATGAGAATTTATCCAAAAAATACAATGTAGCATTCCTTAAAAACAAGCACTTCCTTATAAGCTCTGTTTGGGAATATTTTCAGTTTATTACTCATTTTTTAAAAAATAATTTTCTCTGATATTTTGCCAAGTAGGTCAGTTTTATTACATGGCTCATCGCAGTCTTTTTTTTTTGGTTTGTGTGTATTTAACTTATACGGTCAATGTTTAACATTTCATTTTGATCTATTTAGTGATATAATGAATTTGTGATGATTTCAGAAATACACACACATTGTATTCTCTCTGACTTTGAAAATGACAGCATTGCACTTAAGAACAACATTGTTCTCTTCTCTTTGTGAGAGTAATTTAACAGAAAAGACGGAAGAACTTGTCTGTTTTCTCTCCCAGACTTTCCCAGAAGAAATAGACTTCCCTGTCTTACATTCATGGGAGAGCTACGCAGGGATGCAGCTCATTGTACTGACCAGAGCATCTCTCTCTTCCACAAACAGGCAATATATGGACTTTTAGATGCAACTGGCTAACACATAGTTTGCAGGTCCACGTTTGTTTTCAGGGAATTAAAAACAGCAGTGCATCTTACAAAAAATCTCTGCTTCTTCCCAGAACCATTTATCCCAATGTCAGTTAAATAAATCTCACTAGGTTTCTCATTCTCATTTACTCCATAATCTTCATTTAAAAACTTTTTAACTTACAGTTTTCATTACCACAGTGCTCTGAGTTAGTTCATACTGGTACCACTTTCAATGAACCACTCATTACCATCTTATCTAGGTACACTGATTTTTTTTTTTTTTTAAGTCCCAAAGGCCAAAAATGCCTAAGAGTTATTAACTACTATTTCCAGAGAAGATGAAAAGCATAATTTTGTTTGCAGCCACCTGCCAACTTAGAATTGTCAAAATTGCAACCAGCTTTTGATTTTAAAGGCCCACATTTTAATGATAGCCTATTGCAATGCCTGTTTTCCTTTACAATTATTTAAATGCCAATTTTCCACCATTCATTCTTAACTTGGCACTCTCTCTTCCCACTACCTGGCACAGGGAACTCTAGTTTCATCATATAACTTCATTTCATGAGGGCACTCCTAGCTTTATGTTTAATAGATTTATCTTTTCATTTTATTTGTTTTTAAGTTGTTGCAAGGAAGAAGGATTGCAGAAACTAGACAATATCCCAGAACAGTTTTGCAATCCACTCAAGATCTGAAATAGTAGCACAAATTCTTCTGGATGGAAATTCAGTGGTAAAAATGTGAAAATAAAAACAGTGCTTCAAAAAAAGCACTGAGCTGCAACAGAAGAGTTGCTCTAACATTTAGCTATCCAAATCCACAGCTTTTATGACAGGGGAAAACAATCTAGCCTCACTTTATCATCTAAATCAGTCTGGTACTGTAATGAAGTGCCCAGTCCCACTCATTTAAAACTAACTATTTAGATGATATCTAGTGGTTAGCTGCCAGTTCTTGAAGATTTGCTGTTTTCATCAATATTTGTCTGGGGTGCCTCAAATGCAACTACTTTTACTCACTTTTTTCCTTGTATGTCGAAGTTTTGGAGAGTGTGTAATTCCATCTTGTCTCTATTGGTGAGGAGCAAGAAGAAGAATTTTATTTAGAAGATGTCATTTACATGATACTGACATATAGAACTTACTCTTTATGCCATGAAACATCTTGCGTCTTGGATGTTTGTGGGTTTTATAATGCTGGAAAATAAATATTGGTTGTCTCTCCAACTGAAGTCGTAAAGTTGTTCCAACAGTTGATATGATCTTCCTTTTGTGTAGCTGGTAGGATCATATATGATAATAAATTCTAATCACACTGAAAAATGTATACAGAGAGCAGTAGATAAATGTCAGTTTGTTTATTGTGAGATGTCTGTGCTTGTTAAAATCACTGAATGTATGATCAAACCCTGAATTTATAGAAGTAAATTTCAAAAATCTCTTGGACAACACAGAACATGTCTGCAAAATGTATTTGATAAAATTATCTAGTAAGCAATGGCCTTTGTAGTAAAGAGTATACTCTATACAACAGAAAAATGAGAAGCTGAATCAAAGTAACAATTTGAAATACTGACCATGGTTCAGTTTGACAATTACAACTTACTAGTTACAGCAGATCTGTTGAGCAGTGGTAGCAGTTAAAAAGGTAGTTTGTGAGACTGTTGTGTGTTTTCTAAGCCTTACCAGGGAGACACAATTTATTTTTTGCTCTGCGGCTGTAATTATTCCCTGCTTTCAGGCTTTCAACACAAGCAATTAATTCCAGTGTAAGTTTCTGCTGATCTGACTGTTAGTTGTCATTTATTTCAGACATGAAGCCTACAGCCTGAGAGAATAGCACAGATTCACACATTTTTTTTTCCACGAGATTTGATTCTTTGCAGAGAAAAATCTCCTGTCAGATAAGCCACATTGCTTTCCCTGTTTCAGAAGTCCATCAAGTTTTGTTCCTTTGAGTATCTTCCCTTTATTAACATGATTCTTCTTCACAAAATGAGTTCTCCTACAGAAGTTGTGCTAAAATCATATCACCCTTCACCTGACAAAAGCTTAATTGACCACATGTACAGAAACTGGGTTTACATACCTTTTCAGAGAGAAACCCCCTGCTTCATCATTGCTACAAAGTCCAAGGGAGTTTGAGTGTGATCACCCAGTAATGCCTTTACAGAAGACTGTGCAGAATTAATATTATACTTATGGTTGTGCTTCAAGTTGCAATTTGAGCATGCAATAATAGAAAAACATAATTCCAGGAATTCCTCTTGTAAATGTACTTGTTCTACACATCCTCAGATGACTTAAAAAAGGAGATAGATATCGAGTAAAACAGTGCATTGGTTGGAAGAGACAAACATTTTGCATGACTGTATGCACATTCCTTTGTAATTTCAGTGTCTTTTATCCATATCCATTCAAAATCTTTTATTCATTCTGAATGAATCTTTCTCCTCTTTGTCATGAAGTTCTAACAATGGAAGATTTGTACATTTCTTAAAGATGTTTCTCCAGTTCTCTTCATTCCAAAGGCCACCTTAATATGTGAGTTATATAGCAAGAAATAAGGATTTAAATTTTCACTGGGATTTAATGATGACTAGAGTCCAGAGAGCCTAGTCATTTACCTTATTGATGTAGCCTCTGCAAATACATGAAGAAAGACGTTCTCACTCCAACATCATGTAACTACACAAGTGTGTAATCCATCTACCTATTCCCTGTTTGGTTTATCCCCAGTAATGCCTAAATGCAGCTTGTAAACCATTCTTTCAAACACCTAATGCTGTCATAGAACCATAGAATCATAGAATCACAGAACTGTCAGGGTTAGAAGGGACCTTGAATATCACTGAGTTCCAAATCCCCTGCCATGGGCAGGGACACCTCCCACTAGACCAGGTTGCCCAGAGCACCATCCAATGTGGCCTTAAAAACTTCCAGGGATGGGGCTTCCACTACCTCTCTGGGCAACCTGTTCCAGTGTCTCGCCACCCACATGGTGAAGAACTTCTTCCTGACGTCTAACCTAAATCTACACTCCTCTAGTTTGGATCCATTCCCCCTTGTCCTATCACTACCCAACATCCTAAAGAGTCACTCACCAGCTTTCTTGTAGGCCCCCTTCAGATACTGGAAGGCCACAAGAAGGCCTCCTCACAGTCTTCTCTTCTCCAGACTAAATAATCCCAACACTCTCAGCCTGCCTTCATAGGAGAGGTGCTCTAGCCCTCTGATCATCCTTGTGGCCCTTCTATGGACATGTTCCAGCACATTCATATCTTTCTTGTACTAGGGACTCCAGAACTGGATGCAGTATTCCAGATGGGGTCTCACGAGAGTGGAGTAGAGGGGGAGAATCTGTGGCTTCGGGAGTGTGGCTGGAGTCCTTGCCAGTGAAGACTGAAGTAAAGAAGTCGTTGGGAACCTCAGACTTCTCCACATCACTTGAGACCAGTTCTCCCGTTTCCCTTCTGAGGGGGCCAACACCTTTCCTAGTCTTTCTTTTGCCATTAATATACCTATAGAAATTTTTGCTATTCCCCTTGATCTCCTTGGATAGATTGAATTCTAACCGAGCTTTAGCTTTTCTACCCAGGCCTCTTACTGCTCTGACAGCTTCCTTATATGCCCCCCGTTCTACAGGTCCTTTCTTCCACTCCTTGTAAAGAGTCTTTTTGTGCGACAGTGTGGCCACGAGCTCCTTGCACATCCAGGCGGATCTCCTAGCATTCTTTCCTGCCTTCCTCTTTGTCAGTGTACTTTGCTTCTGGACACAGACAAGGTGATCCTTGAATACTGACCAGCAGTCCTGGGCCCCTCTTCCCTCTAGGGCTTTGACCCACAGTGCTTTGGCCAGCAGATCCCTGAAGCAATCAAAGTCTGCATGCCTAAAGTCCAGGGTTGTAAGCTTGGAATACATCCTCCTAGATGCCTTGAGGATCTTAACTTCTGCTGCTTTGTGGTCACCGCAGCCAAGGTTGTCTCTGAACCTCACATTGGTCACCAGCCCTTCCCTGTCAGTGAGAACAAGGTCCAGCATAGCACCTTCTCTTGCTGGTTCCTCTACCATTTGGAGGAGAAAATTGTCACCTATGCATTCCAGGAACATCCTGGATCGCTGGTGCCTTGCTGCGTTGTCCCTCCAGTAGATGTCAGGGTGATTGAAATCCCCCACAAGGACCAGGGCCTGTGAACATGAAGCCACTTGTATCTGCCTATGGAGGGCTTTGTCTGCTTGGTTCTACTGGTCCGGTGGCCTGCAGCAGACCCCTACTGTAACTTCACCTTCCCCTGTCTTCCCTTTAATCTTAACCCATACGCTTTCAACCAGCTCATCGTCCTTCCCCAGGTGGAGGTCCATCAATTCCAGCTGGTCACTGATGTAGAGGGCAACACCTCCTCCCCTCCATCCCTGTCTGTCCTTCCTAAAGAGCTTGTACCCATCTATCCCTACTTTCCAGTCATGGCAATCAACCCACCAAGTTTCAGTAACAGCCACTGTGTCATGACTTTCCAGAAGCAGTGGCCCTTAATTTGTCCTGTTTATTGCCCAACCTGTGTGCATTCGTGTAGAGGCACTTCAGCTGGGCTGGATGTGTCACCCTCTTAGGCTAATCCCCCTTGATTCTGTTGGGGTGTCTCGGTGCAGTGTCCCTGGTTTGCCTCAAGACATCAAGTTGAGAGCCCTTACTAGCATTCCATCCCTCTGCCCCTGGTGTGCTGCCCCATTGGTTGTCACAGGCAAGTCTGATATTATTATCCCCTTCCCCCTTCAAATCTTGTTTAAAGCCCTATCAGTGAGCCCTGCCAATTCCTGCACCAGAATCAATACTTTAAAACCAACAAATACACACTGGGGGAAAGGAGGAGCGGAACTTCACCATTAGTTTTATAAGAGTCTCACTGATGATGGGCCATACATTTCTTCCTTACTCTGAACTTTATCGAACAGCCTTTGAGAGTCTCAGCTCAACAGTCTGCAGAGAAATACTGCTATACCACTGATGCTTACCAGTGTCTAGGTGCAGAGTCCTTCAGACACTCTCCACCCACTCAGACTACTGGTAACCGGCGTTTGGCCCTCAAAATAGTAGTGGCTGCTTTTTTTAACAGATATTTCCATGTTCTGGCAAGGGATTGAGCTGGGTTCTTTTTTTGTCTTGTTTTTCACCAAGATGTGTGAGGAACAAAGTGTGATCCTGGATCTGTTATTCAGTTTTAAAATGTGTCTCAAACAGTAAAAAACCATGGAAGCAGCAGGTTCCCATCCATCATTTGTTACCCAGGCTGAATCCTTGCTGGCTGCCTCAGAGTCCCATAATACACAGAGATTCCTATGGAAATAGAAACCTTTGATGACACAGAAAAATTTCTGGCATTTCTGCATATGTGTGATAGGCACCTGAACCTTCACTGGAGTGCTTTGAAAATGCTTTTAGTATGACAATACTGGCAAAGGCTCTTTGAAATGTCACTGCTTCACTAACTCTGGGACCTTTTGAATGTTACTTGCAGTGTGTTTAACTCAAAGTACCACAGAACAGAAAACTATCAGACATCTGGAAGGCTGCAGTTCTCCTGCTCACACTTTCCACTCCCTTAACCTAGCCCAGGGAAATGTGCCTTGAGGGCTGATTTGCAAAGAAAATAAACTTAAGGCTTTTCTCGCTTCTTTATGACACCTAAAACTTTGGTTTTCCGTAAACTGTTGTGGAGTATTTACTTGGAAACAGGTATGTCTGCTTTAGAAAATGTTGACATCAACATTGCCACATAGAAGTGTTCCCAGATTAAGGTATCACATCAGACAAAGGCCATACAAAGAAACTAACCCACAGAGATATCATCAGTCTATGACACAACTCAGCTACAATCACCATAAACTGTGATACAGTTTTTCCAGATCAGTATTTTCTGCAGACACTTCTCATATAAAATCCTATTTATTCAAAAGAACAGGTTTCTGTTAAAAGATCATTTTAGCTTGCCCTTTTAATAAGCCAGAGTTGCCTTATAAGATCAAAGACACAGAAAGGATTGGCAAGGGACAATTTATAACAGTTGCAGACAAAATGAGGCGTACTACGTTCCACTAGTCTAACCACAGTTTTCCCAAAGCCTTTGGAGGAAATACAAGCGTCCCAGGGTAGACCATCAGAAGTGGTTCCACGCAAAACTCGGGGCAAGGCACAAGGTTTAATATTAAAATGAATTTCCTGCTACCATGAGGCTCTATGCATACATAGATCCTGTTAGCAGTCTTCATATTTCAGCAAATTCTATGATAAAGTGTTGTTGTGACACTATTTTTCAAGGTGAGTGATTCAACATTTAACAAACATTATTCTCAATGCAAAAGTTCTGAAGAATATTTCTTAGAAGAATATTTCAATATGGTTGTCATTCAAGTGCCGCATACTTTGACAAGGTAAGTCTAAAATATGACAAGAAACTCTGAAATCTTTGCCAACTCAACTACATTATATACAGCTTAACATGCTTGTGTTACCTAGAACTGAACACAATCCTTGTAGTACAGAAAAAAAAAAAAAAAAGACAATATTTCCATTCTTCTTCAATACACAGTTCAGAAGACCTCAAATTAAAAAACTGAAGCCTAGAGCTATGAAACTTGAATAAAATTAAGAAAAAGGATGTACTGCAAATAACAAACTATTTATGTGTAATTAAAGGTATCCTTATATTTTCTCAAAAATGTAACTACTTTAAATAAGATTGCAGTTTTTTTTTCTAATTAATGTTTTCAGAGCCAAATCCCCTAGACTGTCCTTTAAGACAGCTTTCATGATCTAATTAGTGATGTCAGAAAAGTGGCCTTACTCTTGGTCATTATTTTATCTTAGGGAAAGCTGCAGCCACAAGATAAGAAAAAAACACATTCCTGGGAAAGAGCAAATGAACCTTACATATATTCATTTCCTTTATTTTCCTTCTGGAAGCAG
This sequence comes from Baryphthengus martii, assembly GCA_013396935.1. Taxonomy (NCBI): domain Eukaryota; kingdom Metazoa; phylum Chordata; class Aves; order Coraciiformes; family Momotidae; genus Baryphthengus; species Baryphthengus martii. Next base: position 387,546 of record VWZK01009216.1, read on the forward strand.
TGATGGCTGATAGTATTTTCTTTTCAGAATTTTTGAAGGGACCTCCAGTGTCTAAAAGTTTTGTTGTTTTTTTTTGCCATGACTTCTAGATTGTGCTGCTTTCATACTTTTCCTACCTGTCAAAGAAGGAGTCTCTTTAATTTGCAACCTTTTGTGTAGCTTATCATTTGACACTGAAACAGCAGGAGTGCCCGTTCCTAATTTCCTCTCTACTATCTCCGCTTTGATTGCAGCTATGCACAGTTCCAGAAGAAGAAGGGATAAACTTGCCCCATTCTAAATAAAAATAATCTGTCTATATAAGAAACAAAAACTCCTGGATATTCAGATAAAATTTATATCCTTATTTCTCTCCTAAGAGGGAAACACTGCTTCTCTAGTTAATTTGCTACTCACTGTCTAAGTTTAGAGAGTCATCATACGAGTTAGACCCATGCTTCAAACAAGTACAAAGGAGACCCCCAAATTTAAGACTTACTTGGTACATTGACCCTGTCCCTGCTTGCATCAGCAACTAATAGTCATCTGAGCCACTCAATAGGTCTAAATTTGGCCTCTTAGGGAATATTCATGTGAATAAATTCAGATATTTCAGACCCTCTTGGCAACCACTGAAGGTGACTTCAGGCCTTAGGTGTTTCTAAAGCCTGATTCTCTGTGTCCTAAGGTGAGCACTTTACCTACCTTGTAGGTAAGAGTGTTCAGTTCACTTAATAGGTAAGGCTCATTCAGAGTCTCTGTGTCCCAGCGAACCATCATTTCTTTCAGCTGACGCTGCAGACAGTCCAAGGTGTGTCTCTCCAGGGTAGGCAGCTGAAGTTACAAAAGACAAATCCCTCCCCTTCTGCGCCCAGAGGTGCAGAACACAGCTTGGCATTCACATATGAATGGAGAAGCAAATTGCACAGGAAAAAATCCCAGTACGTGTTAGAGGAGAAAATACTGCCTAGGAAATAATATGCATCTGGAGGCCACATCGGATACCTGTACTATTTACAAATTCAGTGCTTTTCCTCCTCCACTGGAGCATGCTTAAGGGGCTGAAGAGCAACCTGTGTCTTGTGAGACCCATTAAATTCATGCTGACACACTAGCGTGAACTAATGATGCAACTTCTACTGCTAACATATCTTGATGAAATGGCTGAATTAGTCATATCATGAGGACAGATGATATGTCATACGTGGTTTGCATAACATCACCATGTCATACAAAGTGGTATTATGCCAATCCACAAAGCTGGAGATGTGGCAGAACAGACCTTTAGTATTACTCCAGCACATTAGGGAAACGTTGAGCTGGAAATATCATGAAAACCTCAGATCGCTAAGACACTGGTTTTGGACATGAACACTTATAGCGACCTGTGCGTGTGTCTAATCTAGCCCTGACAAAATATTTAGCAATATCCTCTGGACACTTCCATCTTAACAGCCTGGTAAATTCAAAGCAGAAATACAAAAGACATAACTGAGTCAGAGAGTGTTACTGAAGCACAAATATCAGCATCAGCTAGCAAAACAGACCTTGTTCACTTATTAGTTGCTGTGTGCCATGCTCTTAGCCCATGTGGAAAAGTCCTGGGCAACTGGTGGCCATGCTTGCCATAACCACACCACTGTTGGAAATCAAACCAATTAATTTAAAAAACTGACACGCGTATGTCTTTATGAATACAGTCATACTTCTTCGAACTTAGACTCTGTATTCTGCTAAAAAAATAAATAAGGCTACAAATTCCATCTGACTTTGTGTGGAAACATCTGGCGTAGTGCTGTTATTTTGCAGAAACTACCTCCCCTTACCCTTATCTATGTCCACTTAATCTACTGCATTATTAATTCCCTTTGCATTTCTAATAATTCTGAAGTCAGTTTAACAGATATGATAGTTCTGTCATTAACCAAAGATGCAATATAACTTGTCCAAAACCAGTAGATTTCTTTATTATCATTTGCAGAGCTGTCAGTTTGGTTTGGTACACTTATCTCCCCTTCATTTTCTGGTTTTGGCCGAAGTCAGACACTAAATGCTTAATTAACAAAAATGATTGTGGGAGTGTGCATTTTCATGATATCTATAAGGCACAAAATGTTACAAGTCAGTTTCCATCCTCTAATTGTTGGCATGTATTTTGTGCAACTCTGCAGTTTTAGAAACATAAAGAAAACCATAGATTCTAAGCGAGACACGGAATGGTACCTTAGATCACTTGCTGAAGATGGGTGAGGCATTTTTACTTGCTGCAGTCATAATGGGCAAAAGCACTCAAGACACATTTCTGACCCAAGGAGAGAGCTTCATCTGTTTCTATTAACTATTTTTATAAAGCCACAGTCAGTGATCTGGTCCTCTGTATTATGTGTAGGATGAGGAGACACAGTGCAGGAGGAGGAATTGCTTCAAAGCTTTGCCCCTCCTCCAGAACCAAGCATATCTTCAATATTAAGAAGAAATGAATCTGGGGTGTAATGTTCAACATTCAGAATGTGAGTCCAGGGTTGTATTAATTCATAGCATTGACCTCCAGCATCACATAACCAGTGTAAGAATGGGCATCCTGTCACCTCGCACTCTGTTGAGCTGACAGAGAAAAAGAGCATCCCTGTTACAGCCCTGATCAGACCCCAGAGCAAGGAGAGGCCTGTGCCCTCCACTGACCGTCTGCAGGGTTCAAGGAGGCTACATGTCAGAAGTCCACGTTAGGGCAATAAACAGGACAAATTAAGGGCCACTGCTTCTGGAAAGTCATGACACAGTGGCTGTTACTGTAACTTGGTGGGTTGATTGCCATGACTGGAAGGTAGGGATAAATGGGTACAAGCTCTTTAGGAAGGACAGACAGGGATGGAGGGGAGGAGGTGTTGCCCTCTACATCAGTGACCAGCTGGAATTGATGGACCTCCACCTGGGGAAGGACGATGAGCTGGTTGAAAGCGTATGGGTTAAGATTAAAGGGAAGACAGGGGAAGGTGAAGTTACAGTAGGGGTCTGCTGCAGGCCACCGGACCAGTAGAACCAAGCAGACAAAGCCCTCCATAGGCAGATACAAGTGGCTTCATGTTCACAGGCCCTGGTCCTTGTGGGGGATTTCAACCACCCTGACATCTGCTGGAGGGACAACGCAGCAAGGCACCAGCGATCCAGGATGTTCCTGGAATGCATAGGTGACAATTTTCTCCTCCAAATGGTAGAGGAACCAGCAAGAGAAGGTGCTATGCTGGACCTTGTTCTCACTGACAGGGAAGGGCTGGTGACCAATGTGAGGTTCAGAGACAACCTTGGCTGCGGTGACCACAAAGCAGCAGAAGTTAAGATCCTCAAGGCATCTAGGAGGATGTATTCCAAGCTTACAACCCTGGACTTTAGGCATGCAGACTTTGATTGCTTCAGGGATCTGCTGGCCAAAGCACTGTGGGTCAAAGCCCTAGAGGGAAGAGGGGCCCAGGACTGCTGGTCAGTATTCAAGGATCACCTTGTCTGTGTCCAGAAGCAAAGTACACTGACAAAGAGGAAGGCAGGAAAGAATGCTAGGAGATCCGCCTGGATGTGCAAGGAGCTCGTGGCCACACTGTTGCACAAAAAGACTCTTTACAAGGAGTGGAAGAAAGGACCTGTAGAACGGGGGGCATATAAGGAAGCTGTCAGAGCAGTAAGAGGCCTGGGTAGAAAAGCTAAAGCTCGGTTAGAATTCAATCTATCCAAGGAGATCAAGGGGAATAGCAAAAATTTCTATAGGTATATTAATGGCAAAAGAAAGACTAGGAAAGGTGTTGGCCCCCTCAGAAGGGAAACGGGAGAACTGGTCTCAAGTGATGTGGAGAAGTCTGAGGTTCCCAACGACTTCTTTACTTCAGTCTTCACTGGCAAGGACTCCAGCCACACTCCCGAAGCCACAGAATATAATGGCAGAGGCTGGAAGAAAGAACTGCCCATTGTAAGTGAAGATCAGATTCGTGACTCTCTGAAGAACCTGAAAGTGTACAAATCCATGGACTCGAGGGGATACACCTACAGGTACTGAAGGAACCGGTGGATGAGGTTCCTAAACCGCTCTCAAATATATTCCAAAAGACATGGCAGTCCGGTGAGGTCCCCACTGACCAGAAAAGGGGAAACATAACCCCCATTTTCAAAAAGGGAAAGAAGGATGATCCAGGGAACTATAGGCCAGTCAATCTGTGCCCGATAAGATCATTGAGCAGATCCCCCTGGAGGCACTGCTGAGGCAGAAGAATAACAGGGAGGTGATTAGATACAATCAACATGGCTTCACCAAGAAGAAATCATGCCTGACAAACATGGCAGCCTTCTATGAAAAACTCACAATATCAATAGACAAGGGAAGAGCAGCTGACGTCATTTACCTGGACCTGA
>VWZK01009217.1:0-65312 GCA_013396935.1 Baryphthengus martii
GATCTAGCAGTGGCCTTGGTCTGCATATCCGTCCCTGGTACTAACGCTAAGCATCGGGTGTTACCACTGCTAGAAGCAGGCGTCGACTGCGAAAACATGCTGCTAATTTCAGAAAGTGCAGTTAGTTAAAGGAACTGAACTGAAAAGTAAAATTACTGAACAGAATTGTTCTGTTCTAACTGAAACCAGGACACCAGTTCAGAGTATGATTTGTCCACTGAGGTACTAATATATCAAGGTGATTTAGACACTTGTCTAAACTTGATCCCAGATACTTGGAACTATTAATCTTAACCTCTGGTAGTAAAGTTTGAGTAAAAAGGGAAAATATTTTTAACAATATAAATTCTCAATATCGGAATATATTATCTTTAGAATTAATTAGTAAAAATCTACTTGTTTGAAATAATTGCGTAAATTGTTACATTTCGCATTTCAGTTGTATTCAAACACTCAATTGAGACACTTCCTGAAACTGAGCAGATGAACAATGAAACGAAGCTACAGAAACATTGTGTGGAAACCTTTGTTTTTCACAACTAATCACAATGTATATATGAGTCTGTAAGTACTGTATTCATTACTTCATAGAACTAAGTGCAAGAGTTTCAACACCGTTGTAATTTGAAAAATCTAAGGCAGGTTTAGTTTCTCATCTTGTGGGGAAATTTTTGGAATAACCCTTACGTTCTATGAGATCACCGTTGTTCCAAAGTTCTTCTCTGCCTGCATTCAAGCTTTCCTGTTCCTACCTCCATTTCACCTAAATAATGTACCTTTACAAATAACTAGAACTTCAAAAACAATAAAATAAAGGCTGGCATAACGGATAAGGTTTTGTTGTTAATATACTTGAAGTAGATTAATGTTGTATCATTAAATTCTGAAGGAAAATGATATATTTTAATAAAGTGGTAAATTGTAAATATTTTTGCTACAGAGAGCAGACAAAATTAACTTTTTAATGAATTATACAAACCAAATATTTGAGAAAAATAACAGGAGTGAGAAATGAAGGAAGTTTAGTTCTAGCAGAGTAGGAAAGAAATGCAGCACTGGGGAGTAAGTGAGGAAGGCAACTAACCTGTGATACTGGTACGTGATAACATCTGAAAGCTGAGAATAAAAATCACTGGCAGGATATTTGCTCTACTGCATGAATTATAGAAGGTTCAAATTCAGGTACAGTTTAGCCATGCTCTTTTTTCCTTAGTTGTCTATTTTTATCTGCAGTGATGCTCAAAACCTCCTAGTTTCACATTTGCAATCTAGTCAGCACTGAATGTAATTTTCCATGTTTTGTTTTCACCTAATTTGGACTTAGATAAACTGAATTTATACTTAGTATGTAGTGACTATGCTCATTTGAAAGCATATTTCACAAATCATAGTTACAGGTATATTGTATTTAGATCACAATTCTTTAAAAATTACTACAATGAGATTATAACTAATAAATTACTTTTTTTTTTTCAACAAATGACTGAGTTTGAATTTTATCCTGAAAAAAAGAATATGCTTTACGTGATTTAGATGAAGCTCTAATAAAACTAGCACTTCCGATACCAAGTAGACCGTGCTAAAGAAGAAAAAATAGCAGTACAGGAAAAAAATGCATTTAGGAAATAACATAGTTCATTGTTGTTGTTTATCTTCTCTAAGTTCAACATGATATGCAGGATATCATGAAACTGTGTTGATGAAGTCTTGGTAGAGGTTTAAAAAGACAATTGGCAATAGCATGTCTGGAGCTTTCTAAGAGGAACTTGAGTGAACTTCAAACTGTGCAAGGACAGACTGTATAGGTATCTAACCAACTGTTTGAATGGCTGGCTTGGTTTTTTTTAAGAGCTGCAAATTCCGGTGGCTGCTTCTAGAATTCATCTTCCTCTGAATTCAGCAACTCGCAAAGGCTGAGAGGTGCATAAGAAAGAACCGTTACACAGTTCCTTTGTTAGCAGCTTTCCAGTGTCATGATAATTGACATTTTATCATTTAGAAAGAATTCAGTGTGTAACTTTACAGACTGGCTCAGATTAGATATGGATACTATTGACACTTGGAGATAAGATGGTGCAGCAACAAAACTAAGCTTTTTATATTATGTTGATTGTAACTCAAAAAATGGCAAGCCTGTTGGAATGCTCTTATAGAGAAACATCCAGTAATTCAACCTTATAGCCATATTTCTAAGGGTTCTGTTGTCTTTTTACTCTCCTTGGAAGAGCATATCTTGTTTCTTATTCAGTCTAAATTTTAAAATTAATTATTCATTTTTTTCATCTTGAACCATCCATAATTAGACAAAGGTTTTCCTTGTTCATGCACTTTTATAGTTTGGGAGAGAAAATTTTAATATGAAAGTAAAAATTACGAGGGAATAGATAATTTATGTGAAAAATAAAATGTTTGGTAGTAATCGTGTTTAAAAAAAAAAAAAGTGAAGGGTATAAAAGTCTTGTGTGCTGTGATATGGAAGTAGTGTATCTGACCCATGTTTAGGGATGGACACTGTCACCTCTGAGGTACAGAGTATTTCCTCCAGCACGCAGGATTGAAGTACTAATAAGGTAGAAGTTTACATCCATAATAGAAATTACAGTAACACTAAATTGTCTGTTTACAGACAGCTGTCTGTAATCATAGGTAACTATCATAATGAATGTCAGCTTCAGATAGCTCAGGTGAGGCTTCTTTCCTCACTCATGCTTTCTCCTTGTTTACCTGTGCTCTGATGTGCTGTAAGAGCTGTTATAAAGATTAAGAATAAAGAGTGAAAATAAAGAGATATTTTATACAGATAGAATGCTAAACCGCCCTTGGTTGAACTAAATATATCAGCTTAAAAGTATTGTATTATTTCTAAATAACAATAAACAACTGTAGTTATGATCAGAGATTCATTGTATTCAGCGTTCTGTGCAAATGAAGACATTTTTCTAAGAGTTTATAATCTTAACTGAAATAAGCCACTGAGTAAAAGTGGGACACAAATAGCGAGCCAAGAGGAAAACATGTAGGCAGGCTAGTTAAGAGGCATTACTTAATGCAGGCAGTTTCTCTAATATTTATTTACTTTTCTGAATAGATAGTATTGACTCGATAAGTGTGCTAAGTAATTTATTAGTGGCAAGGAGCTTAGTATCTCTTAGATACTGGTGAACAGTGGAGGCTGAGGAGACAGCTACCATCTTCGGACATGTTCACATGTACGCTGCACAAAGGAAAGTAAAAGCTTCAGAAGAGAGCTAGCTTGCATGAGGTTACAGAGTGGCCTCATTTAAAATGTTACAGTTGTTCTGATTATTTGCCTCTGACCAAAACACAAATACATAAATCTCAAAGCATTCAAGAGACAGAAAAAAAATGCTTTGGACCCTGCTTTACATGAAAATATGTGCTCTCTGAAGTTATAGGAGCAAATTTGCCCCTCTTTCTTCTGGTAGAGTGTAAATTGACACCTGATCATCTTTTGCATTGTCACCAAGGGAGTATGAAAGGTCCTAAGTAACAAGTATTTTACATTCATTGAGTGCTGAAAATGGAAAAGTAAAGGTTGTTGATGCAGAAAATATACTGCATTTCAATTATATAGTTTCCTTGCCAAATGTTCGGTGTGCATACTTTATTGTTGTTGGGCAGCAGCCCTGACTCAAAGTGTTGCCCTTGTGGATCCCGGGCATAGAACCCCGAGATCCCAGCAGGTCAGTATGAGCAAGCTGATGGAGAAACCCACACATGAACAATTGCATCCTGAACTGATGAGAACTCAGAAAAGCCTAATGCAGTCAGTCAGTGTAACTAGCATAGTACCTATTTCCATTTTACTTTACATATTTAATAAGCTGTGTATGACCACTCGTTGAGTCCTTATAGGGAGAAAACATCTAAACACAGTCAAATATGAAATGTATTATAACAGTTAGAGAGAGCTGTAAGAAGAATGTGTGCCTTTTAGATATCTCTGGTCAGTGTCTGAGGGTGATGCCTCCCCTGGAAATCTTGCTTCACAGGTGCCTTGAAATGAGTCAAAACAGGTGGAAGAGTCTGCAAAAGTCAATTGTGCTGAAATGGTCTTCTGAACAGCTCTTTCTTCACCCATAGACAGTGCTGGGTGAAAATACAAAATAACAGTTGCAAGCTGGCACCTAGTTATCCAGCCACCAGAGAAGATGGTCATCATACTCAGCTATGTTGTAAAATATTTGAAACTAAAAGCTGGTAAAACACGAAGCTTTGTTATAACTGTTTCTTTTGTAGGCATATAAAATACGAACTGGTCTATATCCAGACATTTCAGCAAAGATTTAATTTTTGAAATAAGCAATTTGGAACATGCACAATTAAAACAAATTAAAAAATTAACAGAAATTCTTAACAAAATTGTCAATTTTCAAGGCAAATTATTCAAAATATTCATATTGTTCCCTGATTTGGCAAGAGCCTTCCCACAGGACAAACTCCTGAATTCCACCTGCAGCCTGTGGAACAGCCCATGCCGGAGCAGGGGACTACTCCTGAAGGAGGCCATTGCTCTGAGGGAAGCTCATGATGAAGCAGTCTGTCACTGGGAAGATTATAACCTGCAAAAGAGACCCACATTAGCTGGAAAGATTTGTGGAGGACTGTATCCCATGGGAGAGACTCCATGTGGCAGAAGGGAGGACTGTGAGTAGTTTTCCCTTAGGAGGAAGAAGCAACAGAAACAGCATGAGATAGACTGACTGCAACCCCCATTCCATGCCCCTTGTGACACTAGTGGGAAGGAGATGGAGAAATCAGGAGCAGAGCTGAGCCCAGGAAGAGGTGGGAAGAAGGTCTATTTAGGATGCAGTTGTCTTTTCTCCCTGTCCTACTGTGATTCAATTGGTGAATTGGTGGTGGGTTTGTTGTTTCAATTAAATGGATTTTGTTTCCCCATGCAGAGTTTGTCTCTTGATCTTTAACATAATTGGTGAGTGAGCTCTTCCCGTCCTTTACCTTCACTCTCAAGCCCCATGTTGCATTTGTGTCCCTCCATCCTACCAGAGCAGGGTAGGAGTGATTAAGTGGTTACATGGTGTTTAGTGCTGGCTGGGTGGGCTTAAACCATGACATAGCCCTCTGATCATTTTTGTGGCTCTCCTCTGGACCCACTCAAGCAGGTCCATGTCTTTCCTGTGCTGAGGATTCCAGAGCTGGATGCAGTACTCCAGGTGGGGTCTCACCAGAGCAGAGCAGAGGGCAAGAATCACCTCTCTCGACCTGCTGGCCATACTTCTTCTGATGCAGCCCAGAAAATGGTTAGTTGAGGAGAAAAAAAAAAAAAGGCAGAAAAGCACTGGAAAAAAATTCTGTATTTATTGTGATAAAGATGTAATTAGAGGCTTTAAATGAAACGAAAGGCAATTAGCTTGTACTTCAATTTAGTTACCGTAACAGTCATTAGTTTTAGCTTGGCTGAAAACATCTCGGTGAGAATTAGTGTTATTTTTCCTGCTTTTAAAATTATCATTAAGTCAGAGAAAAACAGAACTTACCTTTTACTGATTTACACATACAACTTAAATAATATTGTACAATGCATGACAAATCAGATTTCTCATAAATGCAAATAAATACATATCAAAAATTTGACATAGTCTATAACTATAAACTACAAACTGTGCCTCAGAGAAAAGGTTTGTGACAACATTAGTAATTGTGGTTAGTATAAACAATATAGGAAGTCTGACATGCTCCTAAAGGTAGCACGGAATTAAAGGGTAGCATGAGACAAAAAAAAAAAAAAATCAGTAAATGGAAGAGGCAGTAAATATAAAAGAAAAATAGAATTTGCATAATTATCTACAATAATAATGTAGTCAGAAAAAGCATCATGTGTTTCAAACGTGGTGTGCACTCCTGCCAGAGCAAATACAGAACAGAAACATCAATCAGCGCAGTCTGTCACATATCAATGATAAGAAGGATTTTGTTTGTTTGTTTGTTTTCCTAGAACTGAGGAACCTTTTAAGGAAGAAAGCAAAATACTGATGTTTAAACGCTGCAGGGCTAGCACTCTTGTTTTCCTACCCTTTGTGCTTGAAACACATCCAGGACCTCTGGTGCTTTAAGTCTTTTGGTTTTAAGGTACAGCTTGCAGTGGAAGCTAGGCATTAATATAACTTTCAGGAGCTAGGCAAAAGTACCAAAATGTCTTTGATATACTGGTCTATTCCCTAATACTTGGTTTCACTGTGTAGCTTCTGGCAGTAAACTCCTCCATTTCTCCAGCTGATGTGGTCTTAAAGAAATAACACTGTGTGAGTATGCACAGGTGGGTGATGCAGTAAGACTATTATTTTCATTGTCTTTCAGCAACATTTCTGCTTTTAGTTGAAACCTCTACTTTTTCTGTCCATTTTCTTTTGAGATTTGAAAGTCTGCCACTGTTGCGTATGACCCACAACTTCTGCAACAAGCTGAATAGTTACCACCAAAAAATCCCTGGAGAGAAAACACCTTTTTACTTGTCAAAAATGAGTCAAAATGCCAACTGCTCAAATTCTTTCTAAGATCCAGAAAGTACAGACATCTTAATTAATTTCCCTCCTATGTTGCTAAATTATCTGAGTATGAAAAGGAACAAAAATATCAAAAGGAATTCAAGGAAAATATGCTTCTGGTTGCAAAAAAAAAAAAAAATGTTCTTGTTTTAGTAAATGTTTTAGTAAAATAGCAGAGGATATGGCCAAAAATGCAGACTGTAATATGTCCTCTGAAAGCACTGAATAATTCAGTAAACAGAAGTATGGTAATTATTTTTTAAAAAGAGATACTCATTTTAAGAAAGATGTTGTACCCTCTGAATATAATTATACAATTATAAAATTATAAACATTTAAAATAATTTGAATGTATTTTCACTGAACATTTACGTAAATAAAGATGGCTAATAAGAAAAAAACTATTACGATGATGCCAAATGAATTATGAAAAATTGTCATTCTCCTCTGTATGTAGTACAATAGTAAGTAGAATAACAGAAGTAAGCAGGCTGCTCAGGCAAAAAAAAAAAAGTCTGTGGAAAAATATAGGCACTAAGTATTGTTATTATATACACACATTAAAAAAATACAGATACTTGGATGTCTTTGTTTTACCTAGTATTAGGGTATTCAGAGTCCTGCAGAATCCTAATGCATTTTCCTATTAAACTGACAGTGATGTTATCAAATATGAACGTTCTTGTGGCTTAAATGAATATTTTTTAGTTTTCAGTGTGTTATGCTTCCTAAAAATAAGTGAAAAAATACCAGGACAAATAACTGAGCCACAGCCCCAAGTGTCTCTGGAATGAGAAAGTTTAGGTATAATGTAGGAGCACATTTGGCCGCTTCAGCATTGACTGACAAGGTGTGTGTCTGAAAAAGAGCCCAGGAGCAGCATGGATTACTGCTTCTGTTATAATGCTGTTCTGCTGAAGACATTCAGGAAAGCCATCATGGGCTACCTGCTGCTATGTAATTTTGTTTCATTTTGGCACAGAGAAGTGAGAAGATTTCCATGGGATAAAAAGAGAGCTGGTGGCTGACGGTGACTGACAGCACAAAACATTGAAACAATAATCCACTGAGATCATTTATGTAAAAAAGGGAACCTGGAGATATTCAGCCCCTGAGGCTTTTCTTGTAAGATGCTATTATTATTTGTATTGATTTTAGTATGCAAGTTCTCTCTTTCCTTCTCTCTTCCTGGCCCACAGTGCAAACTATAAATAATAAACTAAAGAAGTCTTGCCCTGAAACCATCACTACCTTTGCAGCACATTAATTTGTTCACTTCCAGTTGTAAAACCAGAAAAATCATGGGGAAAATGGGCAGGCTGAATTAAGCTCTACCTCCACAGCCAAAGAAAATACTTTCCAGCATCCTTCACGGCTATCAAGACCTTCTTACACAATACTTACACAATAATACTTCAATACAACATGAAAATGTCATATTTTTTTTATGCTAGTTCTGTTTTGACTACTGATACTTTGATCAGATACTTCTCTGTGACCTCTCAAACATCAGGCAATATCATATTGCTAAACACCACCATCGCCACGGCTACTGTTCTTCTTGAAAATTGAGACAATTACTCGTTCTCAGTCTTCCAGGACACAGGAATTAGCATAAATACACATGACATTTCCCTCCTATTTGTCTGCTTCTAATAATATTTGAATAGAATTATAGGAATGATGGGAAATTTCATAGCTGAAATATTGGCTTCATTCAACTCCATTTGAATGTTATTAACTTTTAAAGTATGGTAGGATTTCACTTTGACAGTATTAGATATCTAATCCATGCCTATTTCACCTTTTTGTATATCTCTTCATCCTTTTCATTTCCGCTTTTAATGTGTAAAATGATATGTCTACCACTACATATTGAGAATTTCAGGGTTTTGGGTAGGGTATAATGTAATACAAGGATAAGATCTTCCTAGTAAACATCTCTACTGAAATACAGAACTATATTCTATAGTGTAAAGGTTAAGGTGTTTTGCAGTGGGTTTGTCCTCAGTCAGCAGGTAAACATCCATGAGCTGCTGACTCACTCCCCCATTTTATTGCTGGATGAGATGTTATATAGCATGGGATATGTCTTTGGTCAATTCTGCTCAGCTCTCCTAGCCGTGTCCTCACTAACATATTGCCCAACACCAGCTTACTCGCAATGGAGGCAGAGTGAGAAACAGAGAAGGCCATGATGCTGTGTGAGCACCATTTAGCAATAGCTAAGACATCGGGGTATTATCAATGCTGTTATTTCAAATAAAAAGCACCATATGGACAACTATGAAGAAAAGGAATTCCATCCCAGACAGACCCAGTACACTTGACATGTATCAAATTTTTGCTTATAAAAAGCAGAGATACAGCAAATATATTTATGTGAATCAAGCAGTGGCATTTTAACCAACACAACATCCAGTTTCTGTCAAAATAGCATTAAAGAACTTTGTGAATGAAAAGCCTGCACAAAGCATATTCCAGTGACCCTACTGCAAAGATCTCAAAAACTAGTGGAATAATGGTGAAACATTGATAATAAAATGCAAGTCAGTCTGGGAATGATAGAGGATTTGTTCTATATCTGTTTTAAGCAAGACAGGTAGTGTTCTGATATGCCTTAGAAGCTGATCCTTCACTGATGCTTGTAACAGGGCAAGAGATGAGAGGCAGTGCAGAGACTAAACATTTCTAGCCCATATAAAAATTCAAGTATTAGATTAATAATAGTTTTTTGTCAGAAAGCTTAATATTTCTTTGTGCTGAACTTTCTCACTTTGCTGTCTGGTGTGTTCAGATCTGACCTGCTTTTTTATTTCAGTCAAGAACCTGTGATAAATAACATTCGGTGTGAGCATATGATGAATCCTGGAGATACTGTTGAAAGCATTCAGTAATTTCTCTGATACTAGTGTAGCATCTGTGTGGTGTTAGAAATGTGGAAATAAACTGAACAACAGAATAATCCGAAATGCTTTTGAAATGTGCTTGCTAGATGAAGCTAGATGGATGCTACACTAGGGATCAAATTCATCCTTTTCAGTGCCTTCTTGGTGATATTATCGTTCAGGTGAAATATTAAAGTTACAAGGAGAAGTTGCTACAATAGGGACCTGACTGAAAATGAATGTAGCTTATTTCTTTCTCTGTTCCAGCTGGTTGGTTCACAAGGTCCCTTACTTTCCTGCTGTAGTTCAGAAAAGTCCTCTGAAGTGTACAATTAAGACTTATTTTAAAGTTATTTTCTAAGCGAAAAACACCTGATTGGAGATGTTTTAATCATATTTATTTCTACAAAACTGTTAGGTATAACTATATCACAATAAGTCATTTCACTTACAGGCTATGTCAGAAAATTTTTCACAGCATCCTTATGACCATAACAATGTAAAGATGTATTGAGCTACAAGGTGCTGACTTTGTTGGTTGCAATGCATCTGAAATGTGATATAGGATGATTTAATCAACCTATGACACTAATGGAGTTAAGCACTCTGTCCACTAGAAAGTTGTATGATCTTTCATTGAGTTCCTAAGTGCTTGTTTATAGTTCTTTGGAAGGTGCTGTATTGCTGATCATATATTGCCATCCATCACAGAGACTAAAGAAATTAAAATAACTACTGCAAAGCATGAGAGATATGTCGGTTGCCATAAAATATATATAATTTCAGGGGTGATAGATATCAACTGTTTAAAAAAAATCCACAGTCTGTGAATTGTCAAGTATTCATACTAAAATGAGTGAAAACAAAGATGCATGTATCAATATTTTTCTTGTCAAAGCAGGAATTTCAATACATTTTTTCTTTAAATTTTAAAACCAATTATCCATGCTTTCTCCTGATATTTTTTAGAAAGAATGCTGTCTAGGTCAAAAAAAATTTCTCTCTAATTTTCCTCCTATGACATTCAGGTATCTGCATCTCTTTGGACACTAATGCCTGTGAGGAACCAGACGTACTGAACCTTTGCTGCTACCATTTCACTCACCCCCTGTCAGCCCTGGAAAACTTTCTTTGCAACAGTCTGTCTTTAACATATTTAGCATCCAACTTGCAAGCAAATGGCCTTTCATAAGAACGTTTTGGGAAATTTACATTAACAGCTCTTAGGCAACTAACTTACCTTTGCTGTGCTCTGATATTATTTATTTTGCATTATCAGGAAAAGCAACTTCAAGAAATAGTTGTTTCTAAAACATGCATACAAAACTGCTGTTCAAGGAATGCAGGATTTGAGTGCTTATTTTGTGACAACCTGGAAATGAAAAGAAAGTACCTAGAAAGGCAGCTGAGTGGGGACTGGAGACATGACCACTAAATATGTGCAGTTGTATAGTGCTAAAAGTTTGGAAATTATTTGCTAAGAAATATTTCATGCCTAAATGTCACAAGAATACATGTTAGTGATTCAGAAAAAAACCCAACACAACCACTTCCCTCCTCTCCCCCCTCCAAAAAAACCCCTTAACAACCACCTAACTGGACGAGAATGTAAATGTTTAAATAAATAGTACTCAAATAGCACTTGCAACACCTGACTGTTTTCTTGGAGATTGTTCAAGATGCAGATTTTTTTCCCTAAGACCTGTTCACTTTTTTTCAAAGCCAGAACTGTTGCTTTGTTCCAGGTTTGTAGAATTCACTGAAGAATTCACTGTACAATATCCGGACATTTGTTCAGAAGTTTAAAGTTTTATTTCTGGGCATACTGAGACATACTGAGACTGGCTTGTGATAGGGAGTTCATCACAGGTGAACTGCTTATTTGATTCACAGCTTTCTGTGCCTAAGCTCTCTGCGCCTTCTCCCTAGTAACTAACAACAGGACAAGAGGATATGGCCACAAGCTGCTCCAGAGAAAGTTCAGATTAGATATTAGGAAGAATTTCTTTACTGAAGGAGTAGTTAAGCATTGGAACAGGCTGCCCACAGAACTGGTGGAGTCACCATTCCTGGAGGTGTTCAAAAAATGGGTGGATGTGGGTTTTTGGGACATGGTCTAGTGGTCATGAAGGTATTGAGTAGATGGTTGGACTTGATGATCTTGGAAGTCCTTTCCAAACTTAACGATTCTATGATCTCTAAGTTAATATTAAGTGAATAGCTTAATCAACATAATATTAATTAAGCAACAGAGGAGTATTCATCTCACACTTCTCTACATCTGAATAATTTAACCTGAAAGGTAGATTATACTCCTGTGAGATGTGAAATATCTCATCAGACAAAGAAGCAGCGCTAGGTCTAGAAATGATGAATGTTGTTTTGGAGCCTCACTATCACCACAATCATTTTCTGGTCATATTTTGAATGAATTATCTGATGTTTTTTTGCTTTCTTTATGAAAGAAAGTGTAAAGATTTTTACCGCTTAGGATGAAGTCACCTAATTGCCATAGGGCAGTAGGATTTGACATGAATTTAGAGTGCTTTCTGTTGGTTGCCTTGGGCTCATAATTTTGGCTTCTTCCTTTCATATAACTAATTTTGTGCTGCAGAGGCCAGGATATACTCTTAGCATCCTTAAAAATTTATTTCAGAGAGGTTATAGTCCACTATGTACAAAGAAGAGGCAAGCAAGCAGACTTGTCTCATCTGGTCTTGTCAATGACTCAGTGTTTAATCAAAAGACTCAGAAAAATATCTGAACCAACTGATTTACCAAATTTCTAAAATAATTGTTAAGATGTGAATTTGGATATTGTCTGTGGTATTCTAATTCATGTGTTCATGTAGAAAAGAATGGTCTACTAAGAACACAACGCAGGCTTTAGGTATCTTTTTCAATAGAGAAAATCAGAGGAGGGAAATTATTCACATTCTATTTAGCACCCAATACCTATGGAAGGAACTCAACCCTTTCATGGATATACCATAACTGGAAGGTGCAAAATCCATCCTATATCTTATTTGTCATACATTGTTCATTCTCCTCTAGCTCAGTGGTGATGTCAAGGAGAAAGAACATGAAATAACATTTACATGCACACGTTCTCTTCAGAGAGGTGTTCACAGGTACATGAATGCTTCTGTACTGCTACTGTATTTTTGAAGTAGCAATATGCTAGGTCACTTTCTCAATTAGCTGGGTTCCTGCACCAGAGAGTGTGTGGCATATTATATATCTTATCCTGTTATTTCAGATGACAAAGCATAATTTAATTGTAAGTACCCCTGGGATTTATGGGGAAGTTAAAGCTCAGTTTTAAAAAACTTTAATATGGTTGCTGTAAAACTTAATTGTATTGTCTGGCTCTTTTAGTGGTAAATTCTAATTAATCTAAAGTGTGGAGAGGAAATGGAAAACTAATTAAAAAAAAAATTACTTCCTTTTGTTCCTGTCTACTTCTTAATCTGAATATAACCTAATGAGGCAATGTTAGCTGAAAGCTTAGCCTGACCATTCTTTGCAAGTGGTTAATATAACAACTAATTGTATTCTTGTAACTATTTTATATGCACTGTAACATGGCTAAGACTATTGACTTAGTCAATAAACACTTACTCATGTCCAAACCAGCCCTAACTGGAGGGACATAAAATAAAGCGTAATACAATAATTATTTGATTGCCTGTAAGAAGAGCTAAACACATGAACTGAAGTTGCTGTCTTCCTCTGGGAAAGTGCTGTCTGTACAATAGTCTTTGTCTGAGGTGTCTGGCATTTGCTAAAACTAGGAAGGGATAAGGTATGGAAAATTAATTGGCCTGTTGTTGTAGTTTGTTTGTGATTTTAGATGCTCCTGCAAACATGCAAAATTGTTCCCTATCTAATGAAGATAACTACACAATAGCTGCACAAAATTCCCTCAGCCTCTGGACTGCATTCTGACTCTCGGATAGGCACATGTATCTGGGATATAGTGTTAATTTTTCACGTGTATTGGCTACTCTCAATCAGAATGAAAACTACCTGATGGAATTAACGTGACTGCTTTAAACTCTGAACTTTGGGGAATGTGGTCCACTTACCTCCCCCCTGCTAAACTCCTTATGGTCGAGCTTCAGTAAGTTTTCAAGGGTGGGCACTGTAGAACTAACTATGAGATAATAAACTACTGGATCTTCACTAGCTAGAAGATTTATATTTAATCAGAAATATAATGGCGTGTTTATGCTGCTTGCAGCACTCCAGATATGTAGTCATCTCAGAGATGACTGACATCTCTGCCAAAAGAAGAAGAATTTCCATTTGTTCCTACCCCTGCCTCCTATTAGAAATGAAAGATGAAAAAAATAACAATCTCATTACTTCCAAATTATCTTTGTTTGTCATATGGAGAATAGAGAATAAAAACCTTTTCTCTTTTTCTTCTCTGAAGGGAACGGAATGAAACCACGTATTTCTGTAGAGTTTTTAATCTCTGGTACTGCAGTGCACGTGGCACAATTTGAAATAGAAATAATAAAATCTACTAAGAGATCAGCTATGCTGAAACATAGGGTCTGGGCCTGTGGGCAAGGTGTTCCCTCACGTTTGAAAAAGATTCAGTATGTGTGCAGGGGTAGATGACATCAAGATGGTAGTGCTCTGTGGCATATTTTTATGGATCTGGAGGGTATAAAAATGGAGTCAGCAAGCTTTGGAAAGCCATGCAGTTTTAATATCTTTTTGAGTTTAGGCCTGATTTTTGCTTCTGTCTTTGGCCATGAACTGAATTGCACCATCTATCTCTGTGACTTCTTCTGCAACCACCTCTTCACTCTCCATAGGGTGCAGCTGTGAAGACCTAGACTGGATATGGCTCAGCGTCATAACCTTGGTTCAGACCTCTGAGGAATCTGCTAAGCTGAGAGGAGGTCTGCAACGTAGAGGTGTGCAAGATAAGAAAGGTAAAACTGCAGACAGAGTAGAATTGTTGGGACCGGATTATTAGTAGCTCAAAGTTTCAAGAGGAAGATCATCAGCATGAAATGGTATAAAATCCTGAAGGAAAAAAATGGAGTCAGTGTAAAAGGATCTGTTTCAGGGGCATTGGAAGATGACCCCTCCCCTCCTGGCTGGTGCCTGCCTAGCCAGCAGACTCTGGGTGTCTTATCATGCCAGAGTGCATATTGGTGCTTAGTCTAGCAGCTTGTAAAATACTAGATATCTCAGTGTGCATCAGCCAATACATAACTGTATTATACTTTTAAGAAATATATATCTTGCTGGCAGATGCTTTGTGCAGGACTAGAAATGCCTGAAAAATGACCCAAGGAGAGTAACACACCCTCCTTGGCAAAAGCTCTCTTCTCCTATGAAAGAAGAGATTAGTGTACATGACAAGAAAGTTCTATATTCAGAGCAAAACATATGCTGTAACCTCTGATTATTGCTTTTCCCTGTGACGATTTCATCTCCCTACTGATGTTCGAAGTGAAGCTATTGGAGTGACTGATGTGTGTAATCTGTGACTGGATAGTTCTGCTGTAGATACATGCACTTACATATGGTCACTTAACAACTGAAGCATCAAAAATACCTACTATACATCACAGTAATATTGAGCACTTGCTAATATAAACCTATAAAAGGAAGGAGGTTCAGAGCTCAAATCAAATTTTCAGTTTTTAGTAATCTTACTGTGTCTAGGTGCAATACTTTTTCTAAGGTAAGTATCACTCTAGAAGAGTTGTTTATGATATAGCATTAGATAAGAATGACTCACCCATTGCTAAGTTCTCCAGAAATGCATTTAAGCACTTTTTTTTCTTCTTAAGACATACACAAAATAATTATGAAGAAAAATTAAGAAGTGCAAAACAAATTTCCTTAAATAAACTCAAAGAGGTTAACTCCAATACCAATCATTGCTCCATTAATAGTGACAGCGTACAGGTATAACCTCCCTGAAATTTATGTCATGTTATAAAATGTGTTTTTACCATCTATAGGAATGCATTATCTTTTGAGACATTTTACACTTCCATAGAAGAGCATTACTCTAAAGTCTCACACAACCTCATTTCAAAAGCAATTTTTATTTTTTAAACTCAAATTAAAATACTTGAGAGGGAAATTGTTCAGAATGTTCTTAGCTTATTCAATTGGGTCATATTTAGTTATTTCAAGACAGGCAGCTAGAAATATACAAACTCACTATTACGGAGATAAATTTAGATTATACATTTTAGGGGAACTGTTCTAATTTTAGCAATTCTACACAGACCCAGTGCCCTGTGGCTAGAATTTTATCATAAATTCTAGAAGGCAAGGTAGATAAAATGTCTTACAAAAATGTGTACTGAAGTGTTCTGCTCTCTGAGATAAGTCAATTGAAAACAAATTAAATTGTCTATTAAAATTGTTTTGTTTGGGATTTGTTCGGGATTTGTTCATTTCAGTTATGGGCAATCCAGCACCTTCTCAGATTAATGCAAGTATTCCAACAGCTCAAGGCCTTAAAAATGACCTGATTTCTTAGTCTCGGCCTGGAAATTAAATGTAATTTTTAGGTCTGTACTCTAAAAATGCTGGAGAGAAAATATTTTATTTAATCACAGTTTTCTTATCTTTTGATCATTTGGATAAGAAATAAGATATCTGTGTTGCCCCTGAATAGAGTAAATATTTCTGAATTGAGTTAATTTTATAAATTGAATTATGAAATGAATCTAAAACTTGAAAGAAAATTAAATTCTTATAATGTCCACCTTAATATCCGCCATGAACGCAGCTGCTATCTTAATGAAAACAGACTGTGAATTAAAGCTGCTAGTTTTTCACAATTATTGTTATTTTTCATGAAAAACTGGTGGGCATGGGATGTTGAAATAATTATTATTGACATGTTCATTACTGTTACTACCACGCTTTCCCTCATGTTTTTAAGTAACACTGCGTTAATAACTGCAGAAGACTCATAGACATCCCAGCATTAGTCAAATATTCTGTTGCCAAGCAACATTTAGTCCACATTTTGAAGTATTTGTTTCTTTTGACATACATCACTCACTTATTTTCATATAAAGAGTGATGTGATCTTCATTTTTGTATTTTTTATACAACTGATTATCAGTGGCATTGACTGGCATAGATTGCAATGAAGATACTGGAAACTACCATATATTTTGTAAAAGGAAAAACATCATGAGTGTAGTTGCACTTTGTGTCTTATCGAAGCTCCTTGTCAGCTTTTCTGGTTTTATGAACCTTAAGTTACAGACAAGTCAGATGGTTAGATTTCCTAAAAATAATTTAACATTTGAGACCTGACAGAAATGTAGGCACCATGCATACTGGGTTCAAACGTGATTTCAGAATAAATGCTTGCCCTAATAATCAATGTTTCAGTGAACTAAACCAGTAGAAAACATATGTTTTATGCTATGGAATATATAATGAAAATTCAAAAAAAGGAAGAAAAAAAAAAGTCATATCAAAATGGAAATGTTAAAATAATGACATGAAATTCTACAAGTCCTATATAGGATTTCAAAAAGTTTTAGTGTACCTGTTTTAAATCTATGACGTTGTGTCAGACCCTTTTGACAACAGAACATACACAATAGTTTTGAATAATACAACATTGTTTGACAAAAGTAGTACATTCCTGGAATGCTGAGAGGAGCAGCAGAACAATGAAACCTGTCTTGAATATCTAACAGGCAAGAAAAATGACTGGATAATCTGCGTAGTGATTCTGAGTGACCAATATCATAGTTGACCTTTGATCTCACAGCGGACCTTGCTCTGAGCAGGAGGTTGAACTACATGCTCCTGAGGTCCCTTACAATCTGAACAATTCTTTGATTCTTCGCATATAAAATTGAGGGCTCAGCTTCTTCCACACACCCATTACTTGTCAGCTTTAGATTTCCTGCTTAGTCACTCAACAGCATTAGGTGCTCTGCAGTATTTCAGTCAGGTTTCATTTTCACTACCTAGAGTAACTTACTAGCATCTGCAAACTTTGTCATTCATCTCCTTCCCTAGCTAATTTATTAATATGCTGAACAGCATATGTTCCTGCACAGTTATAGTGGGAGTCTGCTGATGATCTACTAGAAAACCCTGTTTATTTGGTACAGTGTATTATAAGTGAAAATAAGCCAAGAAACTACACCAAAACCTGTCATAGACATAGAACTGAGGAAAATCAACAAATATATCTTCCTCTGAAATGTCACCAATTCACAATTTCAGTACTGTTAGAAGTGAATTTGATTTTGAGGTGAGTGACTTTTTTTTCAGAGCTGAAATATTGCATTTAAAATCAGAAATTTCTATCAAGTGGAAAAATAATTTTAAAAACAATTGTTTGCTTTTTTGCCTTTAATCTAAAGGGTTTTGTATGCTTCTGGCTTAAAAAAGGTTTAAAGCTGGAGATAAAGCATAGGAGTATTCAAATCCATGAAACTTTTAAATTTAAGACCATAGTTAAGGTTTTCTTTGAACCAAAGTGGTTATTATTTATGACATCTGAGTAAATTGATAATTACTAAATACACTTTTTTTTACAAACAGAAAAGTCCAGGCTTTGAAAAAATTTTAAATTTTTCTACTCATTTAATGCAAGTAAATTCCAAAAAAATCTGCACTAAGGCAAGTAATTCCACTTAAATGTGAATGCTACAAGATATGCTAAATGCTAGCTATGCTTCAACAAACAGGACCTATCGTATTGATGGCAGTCCATTTAGCGGTCTTCTTTAAAATACAGAATCATAGCATAGTTTGGGTTGGAAGGGAACTTACTAACTGGGAAATTATTACAGCGTCAACAACCCCTTGCAGCCAAATTCCAGAAAAGGCTGCTTGAACTACCACTGACATAAGATCATAGAATCAAAGAATGTTTTGGGTTGGAAGGGACATTTAAACCTCATCTAGTCTAACCCCTCTGCAGTGAGCAGGCACATCTTCAACTAGACCAGGTTCCTCAGAGCCCCATTCAACCTCACCTTGAACGATTCCAGAGATGGAGCTCACACTACTTCTCTGGGAAACCTCTTCCAGTGTTTCACCACCTTCATGGTAAAAAATTTCTTCTCTTCTCCAGGTTGAATATCCTCAATGCTTTCAGCCTATCTTCATAGGAGAGATGTTCCAGCCCTCTGATCATTTCTATGAGCCCCCTCTGGAACCATTCCAACAGGTTCATGATTTTCTTAGATGAGGACTGCAGAGCTGGACACAGAACTCCAGGTGGAGTTTCACCACAGTGGCATAGAGGGGGACAATTATTTCCCTTGACCTGCTGGTCACAATTCTTTTGATGCCACCCATGATACAGTTTGCCTTCTGGGCTGCCAGTGCACTTTTGTCAGTTCATGTCCAGCTTTTCAGCCACCAGTATCCTCAAGGCCACCTCTGCAGATCTACTCTCAATCCCTTCATTCCCCAGCCTGTATTGATACCTGTGGGGTTGCCCCAACACAGGTGCTAGACCCTGATCTTGGCCTTGTTAAACCTCATGAAGTTCACATGGGCACACTTCTCAAGCTTGTCCAGGTCCCTCTGGATGGCACCCCTTCCCTTAGGTATGTCAAAAGCACCACTCAGCTTGGTGTCATCCGCAAACTTGCTGAGGCTGAACTCGATGTCACTGTCTGTGTCATTGATGATATTAAACAGCAGTAGTCCCAGTATGGACCCCTGAGAAATACCACCTGTCTCCAACTTCATCTGGACATAGAACAGTTAATCACTAACCATCCAATCAATTCCTTATCCACCTGTCCTGGTTTCACTGGGATAGCATCATAGGCTAACCACTGTATGCAGGCCATTAGCAGTTTCAAATCAGTCAGGGCTACTAACCAGAGTTGGCTCAAAGGTGTATCCCATAGCATAAACAGAATCACTGAATCACAAAATCACAGAATGGACCTCTGCAGATCATCTAAGTCCAACTCCCCCACCAAAGTAGGTTCGCCTAGATCAAGTTGCACAGGACTGCATCCAGATGGGTTTTGAAAGTCTCCAGAAAGGGAAACTCCACAACCTTTCTGGGCAGCCTGTTACTGTGCTCTGCCACCCTCACAGTAAAGAACTTTTTCTTACTTACTTCCTGTGTTTCAGTTTGTCCCTGTTGTCCCTTGTCCTATCACTGGGCATTGCTGAAAGAGATTTGCCTCATCCTCTTGACACCCACCCTTTAGGTATTTATAAGCATTGATAAGATTCTCTCTCAGTCTTCTCCAGCTTAAACAAACCCAAGATCCTCAGCCATTCCTCATAAGAGAGATATTCCAAACACCTGATCATCTTTGTAGCCCTCCATTGCACTCTTCAGCAGTTCCCTGTCTTGCTTAAACTGAGGAGCCCAGAACTGGACACTGTGCTTCAGATGTGGCCTCACCAGGGCACTGTAGAGGTGGAGTAGAACCTTCCCTGACCTCCTGGTCACTATTCTTAATGCACCCCAGAATTCCATTGGCCTTCTTGGCCACATAAGCACATTTCTGGCTCATGGTGAACTTTTCTGCCAGGGCTCCTACGTTCCTTCTCTGTGGAGCTGCTTTCCAGCAGGTCAGTCCCTAACCTGTACTGGTGCATGGGGTTATTCCTCCCCAGGTGCAGCAACCTACACGTGCCCTTGATGAACTTCATCAGGTTCTCCTACATCTAACTCTCCAGCCTGTCTAGATCTCACTGAATGGCAGCTCAGCCCTCTGGTGTGTCAGACACTCCTCTCAGTTTTGTATTATCAGCAAACATTACTCTCATTATAAAGGGGTAAGTTTGCTAAGGACAGGGTCATCCTGATCCTCTTACTCCTCCTCGTTCTGCTTCTCCACATCCCTGGAGTGGCTTGCTTATCTGCCTTCCGCTACTCTTCCTCTGGTGCTATCTGATAACAGTTGCACAGGGTTTTAAGGTAAATGACAAGTCTAGGGGAAAAGGGTATATAGCTAGTCATCAACATCCTGATTCTATGAGATTGTTATGAAAGATGGAACTGTCTCTATGTCTTCCAAAAAGAATGTATTCTCCATCTAGCTATCTTTGTTTCAGGAATCTACTCACGTTTAGATTTAAGCTAGGAACCTATAACAGCTGGAGATGTGCAAAACAACAAAGTCTCCAGGGCACACAGAAGTCTTGTTTCAAACAAGAATGAGGACATTTTCAGCACTGTATCATAGGTGATAATCAGTCACAAGAGTTTTCTCAGAATGATAAAGCTTTTTTTTATTGGCATCAACTTGTACTGCATTCATTTCCCCGGATTACTGCAATACACAACTAATACTGTTCTACAAACCTTTGCATATTTTACTGATGCTTCTTTAACATGACAAAACAATGTGGATTTAAAGTTTTATGTGCTTTAGAAAATGTTTTTCATGAAGACATGCTATAGAACTGCATGCATATAGTAAACTGGTTCTATTAAACTGGTCTTGTACACTGACTCTTTTTTTTTTAAAGGTAAGGAATTTCACATGATCACTATAGTTCATAAATGTTCATGAAATGCTTCGCATTTTGTAAATCAGCTTTTGGAAGAGTTCACTTTGTTTTTCAAATACAGGCAAATTATTTCCACATAAGAATCAGCATTCCATTTGGCTAAGCAGACCCTTGAAATAACATTTAGAAACTTTCAACCAGGTGGAATCTAATGAATTACATAATTTATGTTGAGATAAATAACTGCTTTATACAGAGAGTTGGGTTTTCACCCTATAATGCTTATCCCACTAACAAAGATAAAATAGCAGAGCATTTTAAAAAAAAAATTATGAGGAATAAGACATGGTATTTGTCCCTCTTAATGATAAAGTATGTATGAGCTTTAAAGTGTAAACTGTACTGAACAGCTTTAATTTTGATTAATGGTTTAGATCATCTTGAGCAAGATTAAAAGGTAGGATATTTATTTAAGGCATATTCTATGCCTTTTTCTTAATGCAAAAGAATATATAATTGGCTTAGAATGGAAGGCAATACAAAGCAATAGCTATCATATACTTAATTAAAGTCCTTCTTTAATTTTCTGTTTTAACCTGGATCCTTATCTTAAAGGCCTGAGGTGACAGCTCATTCCAATTAACTGAAATGTGCAGGATATTTCTCAGTTCTGGATGAAGTTGGCTTCTATTTGTGCAGGTTAGACTTCCAGCACTGGTTCTATACGAGGGCAGAATTTGGTAAGTTTTGTACAATTTCATTGATTTCTATGTGAAAAATAGGTTTACACTTTATATACTCAATGGAGGAAGAGAACTTCAGATGGACCAAATCAAATGGAGTTTACAAGATAAACTTATATACAAGAAAATCAGTGTCCCTACACTATTAACAGTGACCACTTCATCATCTAAAAATGTAATTCACTTTCAAAATGATCACCTGTCCAAGTTTACTTTAATACTGATTTCTTGTAAGGATTTCTGAATTCTGTTTCCTAACTTTCTGTTTACTTTGTGCATTTGATTCCTCTGAGTTGTTACGATATCTAAAAAATAAGCATATCCTTTAGATACCAGAGACACAAAAGTATTTTCATTTTATTAATGATGAACAGGGCAATTAATGACATATCTAAAGACATATGGGAAGTATTTCACAGATTTCCTGAGCCACCAAAATAAAATGTTTACTAAAAACACAAAATAGCCTAGGAGAAATCTGCACCAATCTATGGAAAGTGCAAGCTTTAGTACTATACATTTAGAGCATAACATTTATGAAGCTAAGATCCTGAAGGAGGTAATTCTTTAAAACTGAATTTGAAGTTTACAACAAGCGCTACTCCCCAAACATGTCAAAAGTCTGTAAGGACCTCCATTTCTGAATTGTGGTAAATGCCTCAATGTTTGCTTCAGCAAACACATCAGTTTGCCATGTGAGAGCCATCACAGGACCAGGATCCCAGAACCAGATCTTCCTCCACCTGAGCAGGAGGAAAACCCCAATCCAAGGGAGTCAGTGAATGTTAGCCCTACGCAAGAGTGGCCGCTTCTATCCCTTTAGAAATATGCCCTGAGGGAGTCCAATTTTTTCAAAATAATTCACTTCTTCCCCACAAAATGCCCTCAGTTCTCTTCATTTGCTTGACAAATGAATCTTCATTTTATTTATTTGTTTGGGGATTCATTTTGCTAAATGATTTAGTTTCACCAGAATAGATTGAAAAGAACTGCAACACACAATAGGTTGCACCGTGAGGGTTAATGGGGGCCTGAGGGAGGTGAGAGGATCAGGTCTGCATGAGATCTAGGATCCCCTTGTTCACTCAAACTGGAGGAAAACATATGCCTGTAATCTTGCCTTCACTGCACCAGTCCATAGGTCACTGCGCTAGGCACCGTGTTTTGCTGCTGCATGTTTCTGTACTTCAAACAGTCTAATTAAAATTGGATTCTTTATGAGAGTTTTGCATTACCTTGCAGACTGCCTTCTGCACCTTGCTCTCTGTGGAATACCAGCATTCATACTACCGAACAATCAAATTAATAAAACCCAGAAACGTCTAATTATGAGATTCACAAATGTATTTATTATCAGTAGTGTGGGGTTAATTTTTCAAGTATGCACACTGAGAACTAGTTAGTTCCCTTTGATAACGGCCACACAAATACACACTTGCTCTAAGTAGAAGTGATTTAAGAATTCAGTTCTGCCAAGAAAACTAACTGCACTTAAAGATTTTTTCACCTCAGGAGATGTCCAAGACTTGTAACTGTCCAGGCAGAGTAGCTGGTCAAGACAGAGGTAGCAGGAGCAGGGGTGCTCTCCAAGGTGGGTGACCATGATGCAGCTGGGCAGTCACCTCACCTGTGGACAGGATCCCACAGCTGGAGGCAGGCAGGACACCCAACTAGCAACAGCGGGGCCGATAAGCATTGGGAAGGACAGGACCAGTGCAGGAAATCAAACTGCCCAAGGACATGCCTAAGGGCAGGCAGGACTGAGTTGCTGCTGGGGCAGGGACCAAAGGCCCTGGCTGGGCTAAAATGGTGTCCTGGGCCTGTGGGGTATGGAGTGGACCTTGGGGGAGGCTGGCCTGTGCCAGGAAGGCTCATTATTGCACTGAGGGCCCTGAGGCAGAAAAAAAATCTTGCACGTATGTCTCTGATGCTCCTAATAGAGAATTTGTAAGAAGATAACAGACTGAAGCGTTGTGGAGACCATTTGCTCATCTGCCAGGATTTCTCCTTCAGGTATACATTGTTTTGACATATGTATTGTAAGTCAGACAATCCAGCTTTTTGTTCTTTTTTTGTCACTCGAAAATCATTTGCTGAAATGGGAGCTTGCCTTACTGGCAAGCAAAATCCTAATTATTTTGGGATAAATGTTCATTATAACTACATTAATACATTTACTTCAAAATAGACTTTTAACTGTGTACATTACTTATAGTTATCTAAGCAGAGTTTAATAAGCCTGCCTTGAAATATCTCTTTCCCAGAAGGTGTTAAAACTAAAAAAACAGTCATGAAATGTGGCAGGATGAAAATGTTTGCTGTCTTTTTTTCACCAAGAGACATAAAATGTCTGGAAATGAGAAACAGAGATTTCACGTCTGCTTTACTTTTATTTGAGTTCAGAGCTACAATCCATTAAGAATGCACGATTTTTATCTGTAGAAGTATTTACTAGTGGCTTACTCATAGGTATGATACATTTATAATATTCGTTCCATGTATATGAAGATCCTGAAGCAAGTAAGTTCTATTGAAATATTAGATCAAAATAAAAGCCATGTATTTTATCAGATGTAAAGAACAGAGCACTGGCAATTAGGTGAATCGGGATTTAGATGGCAGATAGTTGTATCCTACTGCAGTGCAGAAAGGGGAAGGGTTAAACTGTGGTCCTCAATTACATCACACTTCTGTTTTGAAAATAAATGTATCAGTCTTTCGGGGAGGACCCTGCATTACAGATCTCTTCTAAGAATTAGACAAGAATTATCATTACTAAGGGAGCTGTCAAAAGGACTGGCTAGAGGTCTGTTGACTCTGAAGACAGATGTTGCAGAGGTTCCTGATTCATAGCTCTCACTGAGGCTCCTGAAGAAAGCAGTATTTACATCTGCTACTGAACATAAATTATTATCCTTATATTTTCTCTCTTCTGCAAACGCCGAGAGAATAATAGGAGTTTTCAAAGCACGATTTGAGGAAGCAAGACAAGTTTCCCATTAATTAATCAGGCAGGTCTTTAAATACCATTTTCATGAGGGAATGTTTTAAATTAACAAAACTGATTTCACTGAAACTCAGAATATCACCATGTCTTCAAATTCCTATTTAAAACGATAAGTGGCTAATTGTATTTCTTTTTGACAAGGAAAACTTTTAAACATATGTATCAGAAGAAATATGTAATGAGTTTGAAAAATGAGTTACTCTAATTGGAAACATATTGTTGGTAGTTATTCAAATGCAATTTTTCTAAGTTGCCATATTCGAACTGTAATTTCAACTATTAAATCAGATTTATAAACATCCCTCTCTGTGTTTGGTGTATCCATAATTTATGTTTTCACCTGCTTCTGTCCTTATGATATGCAATACTTTTGTCTTTCTTACAGCCTGAATCACGTTGGCTGACTTGATAATTCATCTAGGCCATCCCACCCACCTGCAGAAGACGAAGAGCTGGCAAAGCTTCTTCTCATATTAGAATTTAAACTCAGACTCTGGTTTAACAGCTCAACAACAAATCCAAGCCAAAAAGCCTTGTGCACCAGAATAGCAGGTATGGACTATCTATCAACAATTAGTATTTTTCCTAAAATCCTCGTCTTTGTCTTTCTATCTGCATACGTGCACATAGACTGTCTGATGAACACCCTTGTCCCTATTGTGTCAGTTCTACATGTAAAAGTACCACCTTACTTGTAGCCAGGAAAACTTCAGCACTGTGACACATACAATAGCTATAAAAATGAAGATATTGTTACATACAAATTCTGTAATAAAAATGTTGCTTCCATGTATAATATTTTCATCTTCACACCTGTATAATTGTGTCATATTTGAATACTGTGTCCAGTTCTGGACTCCCTGGTACAAGAGTGATATGGAGTTCCTGGAGAGAGTCCTGTAACATGAGTAAAGGACTGACTGGAGCATGTCTTATAATGAAAGATAAATATTACATTGTACTATTTTCTCACTTTGACAACTTTACAGCTAAGTGTCTCTCAGTGCCTTTCATTCTGAACATCAATTTGAAAAACTGATTTGAAAATTTGTGTTAAGTTAAAATGTAGCATTAAATTGCTGCTACAATAAAGAAAGTATAAAAATTAATGTACAACTTCCTGTATACTTTTACACAATAGGGACAATAAGAAGATGGTACCAACATATTTCAACCGTAAAATATTAGGAAAATTTTGCACAATGATGTATCATGTACTGTTTATACCAGCAAAACATGTTATTGTACACATTCCTTTTGATTTTCTTAATGCTTCAGGGTCAAACAGAAAGGTGCAATATGGATAATGTTAAATAATAATTTATTTTTTGCAGAACTGCAAAGCTGCAGAACTAATTGTATATTTTACCAACTAAAGGTGGAGAATTTTCTTGCATATCTAAGACAGGAAATTTTTTAATTCTCATTCTGTAACAATTGCTTTTCATGTACAGTATATCTGTGTGTACTGAAAACTGCTCATTAAAACATACATTGTCATGTTTTAGTCTTTATCTCAATGGCTTATTCTATATGTACCTCATTGCGGAAAAGCTTATAAAAACAGACAACTGTTTATCTGCATCCATATCTTCCAACTGCTTTTAAAGAGGACAATTAATTTGCATATGTATACGTGTACAAAATATATACATATGTATGTATATATATAGAATATATACATATAAAATAGTAAATGCAACAGAACTGAAGTTAATTGACATTCTCCATCAAAGGAATGGAAAACCTTATGAGGCCTGAAGAGACTGTGTTTCTTTTCTCTTTAATTTTCTTTTAGCAAAATTCAGACTGAGAGTGGCTATGACTGATTTTTTAAATACATCATTGGGTAACCACTTAGGAGGAAAAAGAGCTATCGAAGACAAAGCATATTGTTGGCATGAAAACAAATGTGTAAGCAGTAACTAAGGATAAATTTATGCTAGGAATAAAGAAAAAAAATCTCTAGTCATCAAGGAAGTGATTCTCTGGAACATTCCAAGAACAATACCTGGTGACCCAGCAGATCACTCCTCATCCTCAGCCTTCACTTTTCATGTGTTTAAAGAATTATGGACTGTGGTCCCTCATCCCTCCCAAACAGCTGTGGCTTCTTGCTACATTAGCTAAGTGTCATTTTAAAGAATACAAAGGAATACAAAGGGAAAAGAATTCATGCAATACAGAAGGAAAATATATTTGTAGAATAACACTAAAGCTAGGAATTTCATTTTTATGGATTTCCAACTACAGTTTTTCAAGCTTTTTAAGTATTTTGCTAGTTTTTCAAAGGTAATGTTGTCCTTGAGGATTTGCCCTGCAGTTTTATAGCTACTAGCTTTTCTTATTTACAACTGCATTAAGCGGGTCGCTTGATAGTAGCATAAATGAGTATGAAGCAGTGGTGATATTTAGTCATTCCTAATATGAATGCTGGCTAGGAGATATGTGTTCCAAGGGGCCAAGAGAATATAGATTAATTATGTTATGGAATACAGAGTATAGAAAACTCAAGCTATCAATTAAGATGTCCCCATTTCAGTGGAAAGAATTGTGAATCATCAAAAAGATTAATTGTTTTGAAATGCTAATGTTGAAATCTGTGGTAGATTATTAGGTGTCGTCTGTGTTACAGACAAATTTACTGGGAATAGGAATATGCTTGTGGGAAAGGGAGAGTTTTACCCTCCATGCAAACACTGGCTTTTAACAGGGCTGCATAGCTGTTTGTACCTATGGATCAGTAGCTGACACACCAGTCTCCTTTACAAACAAGCATTGCTTTTATTGTCACCGCTATTCATCTTTGGTTGTTTGGTTGCATATTTCTATATAAAAGCACACTTGGTCTCCAACAGGGTACTGAGAAGCAAAAAGTCTGGAGACTGCCTGAACGAAGGCAGCTGCGCTGTAAGGCACTGTCATGTCTTCGTCACCTAGGAAGGCACCCACAAACAACAGGAGTGGACTTATGGAGCAGCTCGACTCAAAGCTGCAACATCCTTCAACTATTCGCACAATACAGGAAGGACAAAGGCTGTTTAAAGGCACCTTTATGTTCCATCCACATACAGTTCTGGCAAGCAATCTCAAAAGGATGTTAGGATCACTAGCTTGTTCTAATGTATAGCATCTGCAAAGATCACTCCCTGGGGTTATTGTCTTAAAGAACACAGTTTTCCTACACCCTACCATCTACATGTATTTTCAGAACTAGAAATGTGCAATAAGCACTGTAGTTGCAATTCTTCACTTAATTGGCAGTCTTTCAAGTGCAATTATATCTAAAAGGTTGGCCTTTAATCTTGCTATACTGCTACTTAAAATGCCTGATTTTTTTTTAATACACTGACCATATTCACTCATTTTAAATACCACCCTGACAGCTCTATACAACAAAAATCACCAGGTTTGAGAAGTTCATTCAATAAATGGTTTTAACATTTAGAGTAATACTAAGTAGATATTTTCCCTGTAAAAACTTAAATTGTTTGGTTCTTTCACCCAATTAGCATGAATTCAAGGAAAATAAAGAACTGAAAATATATTTTGTTCTTTAACTAGCCCACTTCTGAAAATAGCTATTTTCTTTGCTTACAACTAACTTTATTTTACTCTAGCAAGATTACTTATATAACAGAACACAGTTGCTGGGAAGATCTCTCCTGTTTTCTCCAGTTGAAGGCAAGATGGATAAAATAGGGCTGTTGTTCACAGTCTTGCAGTTGCTGTCAGTCTGTACCTTGGCATAATGCACTACAGATAGATAAACATGCATGAGATACACATTTATCTCATTTGCATGCTAATTCCTCAACATATTAGAATTCCTCAACCTATTACAGCATATTACAAGCCTCCATAAAACTCCAATAAACAAAAAGAATAAGACCAAGATGAGTGACTCCCTTAAACAGCATTGCTGATACCTCTCTGCCTTTTCAGGATAGACACAAACATGCACACCAACAGTTGAGAAGAAAACTGAAAGTTCTTCAGAGATAGACAGATGATATCTGTGCAGGTGGTATGGTAAATTTAATTTAACATTTCAAAATCTTCAGAAATTGAAAGAGAATTTATCTATTACCCGGAAAGTTGCTGCAGTTTTGTTTTACCACCTTCTGTTCATTTTCTCTTTTCAAAGAGGCTTTACTTTGACAATTTTGTCACACTATGCCCAGTGCAAGTTTATTGTGGCACAAGTCTTGCTTTTAAGTATGGAGGGAATGATAGTTTTAATAGACAGTACAGATGATGTAAGGGATCAGCATTAGAGGTTTTGTTTTGTGCAGGTTATTGTGTATGATCCAGTAAGTACTAAGGAATTCACATCTAAAATCAAAAGAAGTGAAGGAGCCTGAGGAAAGAAAAAGAAAATTAAAAAAGAAATTTTATGATTTGAAATAGCAGTAGTATATGAGAATGAAGAGGAAAAGACTGCTGATTTGATAAAGGTGAGTTATGAAGTGTTCTGAGTATAATAGCACCCTTCTAACACACTAATTTTACCTTACAAAGAATGTGTACAATGTTGAGCAAGAGATATGGAATCACTGGGTTTACTCCACGTATTACCATTTTGTTTATTCTTAAATCAAATTGTTTATGGATGTAATGAAACTGTGCTAAGGGGATAACACAATGAAAAATCAAAATATCACTTGCAGTTCCATTTCACACACTATATTTGCTATGGAAGTCTTAAACTCTTTCTTCTTGCCATCTTGTGTATTTCTCTTTCTGTGCTGCTTAAAGGAATTTATCCCGAGGCGGACTCTAGCTTGTTTCAGAGATTGTGACAGGAAAGTGGGAAAAGATAATAATAAGAATTATGAAGCCTTATCTGCTCATCTACCTGAAAGTTAGCAATACATTATTTTTCTGTGATCTAGTATGCTGCTTCTCAGGAATCAGGTCTCTCTTGAAAAACCAGTGTCTCTCTTGAAAGCAATCACACTGGATTCTACAATTTAACCATATTTGGCCATATATCATATATATAGAAATATTTCCTCACATCAATTCCAAACATAATGCCAGGTAATCCTATTATGATATCCTTATAAACAAAGAATGAAACAGCCAAGAGGTTAGGCTGACTTACTTGTAAGTATCTACAGCTAAAGTTAATATAGAAGTTGTTCTTGAATAGTTACCCAGAAAGTATCAAAAATACCTTGTTTCATAGAGTTAACTAGTCTAATACTATTTCAGTCTTTTCAATTGTCTATCGTTCTTTGATTTTCTTGACATGTCAGCAAGTGCAGACCTCACATCCTACATGAATGTGATTCACAGCTAATATGACATAATGCCTTCAAGGCTGTAAGTGCTCCTAGACTTCATAAACTCAGAAACAACAGCTCAAATTTGTCAATGATGAACAGTTCCAGAGAAAACAAAGCATTTATTTATCCATAGTACAAAGACTAAGATGTGAAGTATAATATTTTATCTTCCTTTGAAAACAAGTAAACTTAACATATGAAGTGAAGATATCAATTGTGGTAACAAAAAATGATAAATTATTATAAAGTGAAAAAGCATGCTGAGAACCAAAATAACTGGGCAATGTTGTCAGTCTGGGTCATTTTGATTCAAGTTTTCCAGTATTTGACAGGTTTCATAAAAGTCCTGAAATTATGCTGTCATAACCATCTCTGTTTTAAAACTTTTTTATTTACTGTAACATAAGCTCTAAAGTTCTTATCATCACGCAAACAAGCTTGAAAATAGGACCATGAGAGATAAAAAATAGAAATCGCCATGAAAACAGATGGTAAATAAAAAAGTATAAACTTTTCTATCATTTTCAATGCCATGAGAAGTAAAATATTTTCAATATAGGGACTTGCCTTACTATGTTGACCACCACCAGCTCAGCGATGTGAAGACTAGACTTCTTGCTAAGTACCTCTTACAGCAGATAGGTTTGAGGTTCTGTTGAGCTTTCAGGAACCAAGGCTGTCCAAAATATGTGAATCTTCGCAATATCTCCCACCTCATCCCAAAGCTTCCTGGTCCAGTATTTAGCTGCCCTCTTTTCCTCGGTTGAGAAGCAGAGTTCAGTGGATGCAAGCAAAACTCAGAGGATGAGGCTCTGAATAGGTTTTTTTTCAATTCTTCTCTATTTCATGAAACTTCTGAATGCAACAGCTTCTAATGAGTTGCTCTAGAATACTGAAGAGACATAAAAGTTAGGTGTACTGAAGCTAGCAGCAATAAACCTGATCGCTTACTGCAACAGGGTCAGAAGTGATTTCTCCTTGCAATTGCTTTGCAATTTTTAAGTGAGAAAACCAGGATATTTCACAGATTAGAAGATATTTTGATTGCTCCACATATTATATTTTCCCAGATAGAAATGATGTTGATGATAATAAAATCGACTTAAAAGAGGTTTGTGTAGTATTATTTAGGGAA
Source organism: Baryphthengus martii (assembly GCA_013396935.1). NCBI lineage: Eukaryota > Metazoa > Chordata > Aves > Coraciiformes > Momotidae > Baryphthengus > Baryphthengus martii. The sequence continues at coordinate 31,049 of VWZK01009217.1, forward strand.
TACATTATAGCACATTATAGATAGTACTGCAATTTGTCATAGAATAGTATGTTCACTTCTAATTAAAAAATACTGTTTGAATACTTTTGATCTAATTGTATATATGAGAACAAGAGAAGGCATCACTGAGTATTTTTGTTGTCAAAGTATTCAATCTGTCATATTTAAAAACATTCAGACTCCAGAGAGCATTTTACATATGCAGTAACTGCTGTTGTTGCTTCTGTTGCTATTTAATTGTGTTTTATCAATAATCTTACATAATATTTAGTTAAAATGCCAGTCCAAAGGTTATCCATAAAGAAATACAAGATGATTTGCATAATAATTACTCATCAATTCAATAGAAGAGAAGAAATAATGATTCTTTTAAAAATCTGAAAATTTCAATGAGGTTATAAATCCAAGTCTATTAACAATTTACTTAATGTATTTTCTTGCAAGGCTGCTCAAAACTTCTTTTAGAAGTCACAGTACAGTATACCTTAAAAAATAAATCACCTGACTGTAATCATTCATTTCTTGTCTTGGGAGATTCTTTTAATTAATTAATAATGATAATAATCCATGGTTCTGTATTACTTCCTCTCTGATTAATGAAGCATTTCATAGGTATTATTAAATTAAATCTCCTAATATCCTGAGAGATGAGTAAATACTATTATTTCAGCTACTACATACAGAAGAGAAGTTAGGTAAGGAAAGGTTAAATAAATTGTCTAGCATGGTATGAATAAGGATAAATATTAAGAAATTGAGAGTAATTCCCAACCACAGAATTATGAGATGGGTTTAAAAATTATGTGGTTTATATTTCTTAATGTTATTTTTTTTATTTGCTTTTGCTCCCCTGGATTATGACCTTGAGTTGTTTTTCTAAAGGTTCCTCTCTACAACCATGGAGTCTAGAAATATTTTTTTTTTCTTAAACTAGATAGAGAAAGGGATAGATAAAAATCTCAGACTAAACCACATCCTCATGGATTTAGATATCAAGTAGAACAACAAATAATCTGAGATTGAAACAAAAAAGGAAGCACACGGACTCACACCCTCTCCCAAAGAATCCAGTGCAGCAGAACTGAAATAATTTATTAATATTTTTTCTTGGTTAGGTCCTAAAGTTGAGATTTTACATTCATACTCAGGTGCCTATAGAAGCAACTTAACTTTTGCCAGATACTTAACACACGTACACACACACACACGCACAGTGGTTTTCCCTGAGTTAACTGGAATTTAATGAAGACTCAGAACAACTGAGCACACAGGACATTTTTTTAGGTGTGTAATTAAAAGGTTCTGAACTGAACTTCAAGTTCCAGTTTTGAAAAGTCTTGAATCTCATGACTTTTACTCTTGGCTTAATGGGGCATTTTTCCTCTTTACATTTTTATTTATGTTGCACTTGTCACCATAGCAGATAAGGGCAAATTGTATTACACAATAACCCATCAAAAGCTGCGATTTTTATTTTAAAATTAAGAGCAGTTGGTTCATTATAATAAAATATTTCTATGTCAATTAAATAGTCTAGGAAATTATGAAATTATTTTTACAACAAAATTGGCAATTTTTGACATATATGGCACAGAAACCATAAGTAAAGGAGAAGTTAAATGAAAAAAACATTCTTCCTGAAGCTGTAAATGCTTTGTGAGATCTTTGTTTAAACAATCCTTCTTAATGGATTTTTTTTTTCTCTGAAATGTTCTTTGTCTAATTAAATTCACTTTCCTCTTCTGCAGTATAAACAAAACGCATGTAAATTCAGCAGGTTCATGATAACACCTTTGACAGAATTGCTTAGCGTGATGATGTCCTTTAGTCTCAGTATTCCCCTCAGCTTTTCTACTGTAAGTTCCTCTGAAATTGGGAGCAGACATCTTAACACTTTCGACCTCCAGCAAAAGTTTGAATGGAAACTACATGAGCTCAAGCACAATTAAGCACTACTACAATTCTATTCAGATAGCAAGAATAAATTGTCCTTTCATCGTAATGCTTCTGTTTTATACTTGAGAGAAAGGCCAAAAAGAGATAAGGAATGATTGCGTCTATGACCGTATAGATCAAATATGAACTTTAGCATGTAAGTAAGCACACATCTAAAGGATTTTGCTGTTTGATTTACTCCTGGGCATAGGCACTGTCATGAATATAAGGCCAGTCTCTTTTTCACTGTCTGAGTCAGCCATTACTTTTTACTTTATGAATTGTATACTCCACCTCTGTACTGTACAGGACTAAACCTCATTATTGTCTGTTTTCTAAATAATTGATACACACCTATTATCACAACAGAACTCTTCCACAGAAGTGTTTTCCAATAAAGGCTCTCCACAAGTAATTTGACCTACACTTGCTAAATAGTGAAGTAATTTATAATCCATTGGAGATGTTTTCTCTTTTAAACTAAAATTATTTAAAGATCATATAATCCAGATGAAAGCAGCAACATCTGGTGTTAAACATAATAGCACTCTGTTCTGATCTTTTCCTCTTCCAGTAACTAATGTTTGTTTTTTCCTCTTTTTCTTCTTTCTCCTCCTCTTTATTTCTTCCACTGCTGTTGGTCCTTTGGTCATGCATTTCTTTCTCTGCATCAATCCGTGCTACTTCCTCTAAGTTTGGTGGTTTAGCAAAAGGAATAGTGAAATATCATTATACTTCTGTTTTAAAAATTATTGTAATTTCAGCATACAGGGCTCAAACATACCTTCTTGTAATACTGCAATATTGCCATATAACTTGCAAAATCACCTACTCTACAGCCATGCATATGTAAGCATAAAATGTCTTTCCAAGTTATGCAGAGATGCATTCTGCATAATGACCTCAGACAACAGGATTAAACACTATGACTTTCTCCTCTGAGTGGTACTATAAAGGAAATTTTAAAACTGAAATATTTAAGTGTCTTCAAAAGTGCCTAAACCATGTTCTTATTATCCATATTAATAAGAATTGAAACAAGGATTTAGCTTTTAGCCATACATGCATATATTTGTTTTTTTCATTTGTTAAAAACTCTGCAGTAAAAATCAATGTGTGGAAGGGTAATACATGTAACATCAATAACAATAATCCTTATATTCTGCTAAAGGCCAAACCACTGTCAAGATAAGATTTCATATTATGCTTTCATCTTCTTCCAGATAAAAAACTATTAATTTCATTCCTGTAGCACATTTATTGCCATTTGTTACAGCTCTGCTGCATGTTTTAAGCATTATCTGTTAGAAGAGTAACCTCATCAGCTAGAAAGGAATATATGTGCATATGCTGATAAACTATTTTATTGTGATTGAACTATAATTTATTCTATCCAGTATAAAAGCAAAAGGTCGAATATAGGAAAATTTCACAGATGTACCAAGAGCCTGAACTAGATTTGCCAAAAGCTTATATATTTCTAAGTGCTTTTCCTAAAATAATAAAAAAAAAGATATACACCAGAAAGAGATGAAAAAAAATAGAAAGGAACAGAGGCTAAAAACAGACAGAGGATTGTTTAGTTAAACAAAACAGTTGGGATATAATGAATACAACTGGGGTGTAATTCATAATTTTCTGTTGCATTTTTCTTCTTTGCATAATGTATCTATTCCTTTGTTAATCTTTGATTAAGACCGATGGGGAAAACTGGTCATGGTAATAACACATGGGCATGGCAATAGAAGGTATAGTGAAAGAGGGAGTAAAGAACAAAGTCTGGCTGCCAGAACTGGTGTGTTGCTGTATTTCAGTCCAGTTGTGCAATTTTCAGTCGAGTGCACATTTTCTCTACACCTATTACCATTACTCTTCAGTGTTGCTAGAAAAACTCCAATTCTTTGAGATTCTGCTTTAATAATGTGGATAAAGAAAGACAAATCTGCTATCATTCTACTAGCTTTTACCTTTACCACAGTCTTCGTACACAGAAAAATAAAGTTACCCCCTCAAAATGTCTAGACAATATGGAAATGTTTTTAATAATTATGTACTATCATTATGGAAGACATTTGAGATATTTAAGACTTCATATAAACTACAAAGAGTGGCTTCAATCTAAAAATATTGTTACAGCTCTCTTTCTACAACGTATAGCAGATGCTACTCACTCTGAAAACTTAATCAAGCTTCTGTCTGTTACCAGAATGCAATAAAAGCCATTCTGTGTAGATCTTCTTATAGTATACCAAGACAATGGCATAAAGGTATTATTTCAAAAGTGCCAAACAGTAATACTGGTCAGCTTAAATCAAATTCTTAACCACTGTATACAGCCAGAATTTATATGTAGTCTGACTAGTTGTCCTGGATTACATTAGTTGTTTCAAACAGGAGGGAAAAAAACCCTCCAACTGAGAAGCTACACACAAATGAAAGCCAAAAGGCTGTGATGTGTATAGATGACATACAGGTGTGTATCATTTTACTTCTTTAAAAATATTCTCAGTTTCACAGTGACAACTCTAGCAGCCAATTGTGTCACATAAAACAAGATACGCCAGACAATCAAAGACCACATTTCATTCCTAAAGCGTGAACTATAGAAATGAAGCTAGGTTAATTAGAATATCTGCTTTTACATGTTGACTTTTATGTAGTGGACATCTTGGAAACTTGTTGGAAGGATATTAATGAGTGAGATAATGTGATTCAAGGGAACAAATTACATAGGTAATAGAACATTTCACAGGAGTGTTAGACTCCATTAAAGATTTTTCTGAATTATTGCTATATAGCTTTACAGTCTTTCTCAGACAGAATATGCCAGAAGATATTATTGTGCTATGAGGCAAATCCACGGTGCACCCACACTTTTGACACTGATTGCAGTTACAGTAATCCTACTTTAAAGTAGGATTTGAAAATGTCTAGGCAAAGGTTATCAGAATGTCTGTTAAAGAACAGGCTTGACTCAACCATAAACTTGCACAGCCCTTTCGCTGACTGCTTGGAGTATGTGGGATCACTTTGAGCTTACTGTTTCATCCACTTTTTCAATAGGCAGCCACAGCTGGCCACTGTCAGAGATGGGATACCAGTTCATCGGAAGTTTTGATCTATTCTCATTTTTTTCCCTTCCCTCATTTTTAATCAGTATTTTAAACTGGAGGGTAAACTCCAATTTGAAGTGATGGTAAAATACCTTTTATTTATATATATATATCAGATAAAACAAAAAAATTCTCACAGCATGGCAGCTTGAAATTCTGTCCTGTACAAACAATTAAAAATGAATTTTGGAAGTTTCATCAAATATATATGGTCAGCTATTTACTGCAGAATCTTACAGTCTATTCTTGCAAACTCTCAAACCATTTTGCAAAAGAAGAAAGGCTGATTACTAAAAAATGTTTAAATCTTTTTCTTGTAAAAATTTTGTTTTATACAGTGGTCTCTAAGAAGTCTGATTATTAGTATCTAGTACTTCTGTACCTAAGCACTGCTTGTGTAGCTATAAAAATTATTGAATTTTACTCAGTTTGTCTGATGGTTATTTCTGAACATATGCAGTAGTTAGAACAGGACAGTACATCAACCATTTACCAAACATTCACAGTTGAGCCCACTGAGATAGATTTTTCACAGTTGCCAGCTAAATATCCCCAGAACAACAACAACAACAAATCCACAGTTGGAAGTTGTGTAGTTTTGCTTATCTGGTTTGTTAGATATTCTTTGATAAGAACTTACCGTGTATATTTCACAAAGTATTTTGGGACAAAGTTTCGCAATCTGAATGTGGCCATTTTCAGTTTGTATGATTTCTGTCTCTCAGTAAAGTTTGTCCTGATTTTGATACGTATGAATGAACTAGAATTTCTTCTGTAGTAAGAGACTGTCTTAACATCTGACATTTGGTTTTGTTTTGTCTAAAATTATCGCCTTTTGTCATAGTCCTGTGTACACAGATTGGCCCCTACATGCCTCACCTGGAGCCTCCACCTTCACCCTCTGTTCCCTGCCCATGTGTCCACTATTCAGCTCAGCTGAGAGGAGAGCTGTCTCTGGTCCTGCTTCCTGAATGGACCTCAGCCCCACATTGTGGGTACCTGTCTCCTGGATGTTCTTTTCAGAAGTACATGGTACACTTGTTTCCAGCCCTATCTTTGTCCCCATCCCTTTTTGCTTCTGGCTGGGCTCCATGGACGTCCCCTGGACTTGGTCTACTACCGAGGGTCTGGGTCAACCTCAGCTCCCGGCTCACTTTTCCTAGAAAGCAGCCAGCCCTCACTGCTCCCTGGCAATGTCAGAACATTGTCAAAGAGCTTGAATGTGCATACAGTCAGAATATTTTTTCTAGGTATAGACTCCAGATATTGAAAAAAGAATTAACTCAGCCTAAGAAGTATTCGTATTAATATTTCCAGTTTCGTTCTAGTTCAGCTTGTAAATTGATCTTGGGTTTATTCAAATTCTCACTTGATCTTAATTTGAAAAAAATAAATCACTGTAAGATAGAAGGCCACTGAGTTAGCAACAGATTTATGTTCACCTGTATTTGTTTATTTTCAGTACAAGTTCTCCAGAAGCTGGTATGTTGGCCTGAATGTACATTCTAATCATAAGTACTTAATAGTGCACAATACACAAGCACTGCAAATATTAACCCTTATATGTAAATTAACCTATCTGAAGTTCTTAAGGAAAATATTAAGCATGCAAATGAGTATTCAGAGTGTTTCTTTGTGGACCATGTTACACTTAGAAAATTATATTAGTATGCCCATATTCTAGAAAATCCTAACATCAGCATTTTGTCTTTTTGCCAAAAAAATTCCTTTTAAATTCCTATTGTATTTTTTTATTCTGTCCTGAAAGAATTTCTCCCAAGATCCTTTTAAGGCTGGTTTTAGTTTACCAAGCTCTACAATTTCATCATCTTCTCTGCAGTTGATACTTACCCTTGTAATTCTACACCTTAAAATAAGCAATATAATATATAGTTTACACAAATAATTGAGCTAAAGCAGAATGTACACAGACCTCTGCACAATTAGACAAGTTCAGAATAAGGAGATGGAAAAATAGCTCTTCCATCATGGTTTTTAGGTATCTAAGCCTTCTCCAAAGCATAACACATTTCCACATTTTCACAGTCAAATGTGAGCAAAGCTGCTTTTACAGTGTCTTTCTTGCAATTTAGTCTGTAGCCTCTGTTGCTAGGCAGGTAAGACAGTTTCCTCAACCTTTACCTGGTCTAATCCAGCAGCAAGAGCCAAATATTTCACCTCGCAGTCTTCATTACATTGTTCATTTTACTAGTCTTTTCTTTGTATATAACCTACTTATCCCCATTTATACAGCCAGAAAGATTTCTTGTACTTCCAAAACATAAATTAAGCACAATTGTCTCCATCCTTCAGATAATGTCACAAACCCAATTAACCCTCCATGCAAAATGAAGGGAAAAAAAATCTATCTGAACATTAAATATTTTCAAATTTGTTTCTTTAGTTTTCAGCAGGAAGGCTTTGATTAATTGTGTAGATATCCAGCTCCACTAACAGCTACTGGAGGACTGGTAAAAAAGCCCCAGTATTACCATTTCACATTTTTATAGACATTCTACTGCTTCTCTTTATAGAAAAATGATCCAGATTCTACCTTTCTTTAAAGATGAGGCTTTTTCCTTTCCATGTCCTTCCCACTTGTTTTTCTAATCATTAGTCAGATGCCATGTAATGGTTAATGGCTTGATGTCCAGATGGAGATCGATGACAAGTGATGTTCCTCAGGGGTCCATACTGGGACCAGTGCTGTTTAATATCTTCATCAATGACACAGACAGTAGCATCAACTTCACCCTCAGCAAATTTGCAGATGACATCAAGCTTTTGACGTATTTGAGGGAAAGGATGCCATCCAGAGGGACCTGGACAAGCTTGAGAAGTGTGCTCACGTGAACCTCGTGATGTTCAACAAGGTCAAGATCAGAGTCCTGCACCTGAGTTGGGGCAACCCCAAGTATCAATACAGGCTGCGGGATGAAGGGATTGAGAGCAGATTTGCAGACTGCACTCACATCCCAGAAGGCCAACTGTGTCCTGGGTGGCATCAAAATAATTGTGTCTAGCAGGTCAAACGAAGTGATTCTCCCACTCTGCTCTGCTGTTGTGAGACCCTACCTGGAGTTCTGTGTCCAGCTCTAGAGTCCTCAACACAGGAAAGACTTGGACCTGTTGGAACCGTGATGAAGAGGGCCACAAAAATGGTCAGAGTACTGGAGCACCTTTCCTCACGAGGAAATGCTGAGAGAGTAGAGGTTGTCCAACTGGAGAAGAGTAGGCTGCAGGAAGACCTTACTGCAGCCATTTGGTACTTAAAGGGGACTTTCTTATGCCAGATTTTATTTTGTATATTTGATTTTCCTAGTAGTCACTGGGTATCACAGTTTGAAGGTTTTTGCAGTCTTTTTTTGAGAGTTTTACTTCTTTAAAATTCAAATGTTTGTATGAACCGTTTTAATAAATATTTTAATGTGGTAAACATGTTTGAAAATCATCCATGGAGCTTACTTGTTATCTACAGCTTTTGAGAAAAGTATCTATTTATAGCTTTTAGACCATTTCTGTTAATTCACTTCTTATCATGTATGTCCTTGATCATCTGTAAAGCAACAACAGCTGCCAGTGAAAACAAGGAATATTTTTTTGTTTCAAAAATATCAGAAAATTCTTCAAGGGACAGAAGACTGAGCATAGACACCTATTAAAGTTTCACAGTTCAGGCTGCCTTCTGCATTTGAAGTCTATATCAACATTTATGATCGAAATGAAGAGGAAAGCAATGCTCTTAGAAAGATATAAATTTAAATAAAGGCATTATAGTAACACTTGTATTTTTGCTCTAAATAACCAATATTTTTACACTGCAGGCATAACTTACCAACTAGACTGAACAAATGAAGGCAATGTCCAGAATAATATAATTCTCACATCAGTATCAAAATAGAGCATTTGAAGACATAAAACCAAAAGGTAATGACATTATCCTTGATTCTTCATGACTTTCCTAAAGGTGACTGTATTAAATAAGAACTGCTGAAGTGTTCTTGGCACTGTTTTATGCATCCCATCTGTTAGTCATAATACTACATCAGCTAATTATTGCATGTTACCTTATGTGTAAAACAACATGTACTCTGTTCATTACAGAGTCAACCCTAAAGCGGTTCTTGATGGAACAGTTTGGATTTTTTGTGTCAGAAATTTAGGGAATTTTCCCATGAAAAAATATGTTTTCATTAAAAACTTCAACATTTGAAAATCTATACATTTTTTTGGAAACTTTTGCAGAAACCGTGTATTTTGAAATCATCCCTTTTTGCTTTCTAGAATGCATTATCTTAAAAATTTAAAGAATTTTTGGTAATGCTATTTTGTCTTTATTTCTCTACGTAGTGCATTTGATCTAGCTGATGGCATGCTTTGGCTGTCATGTCATAGTATAAATTGTCAAAAATTGTATTATGACATGACAGCAGCAGTAGTGCACAACTAATTAAATCTAATAAAGTCTGTCATATTTACTTTTTTTTTTTTTTTTGTAAATTATGAAGGGCAGCTGCTCCTTAGTACTGAAAAAGATCTTCCAGACAGAAAAGCTTATTCTTTGTGTTCACAGCGAACAGTTGAATCCATTCTAATTTCCTCTAATTACCTTGGAATATGTTTGAGGTGAATATCACATGTCCCTTGTAGCAATTAAAAAAAAGTCTATTTCATTCCTGAGGCAGAAAGGTTGCTTATTATTGGTGTAAAATTGTAGTCATATCCAATGTGTTACTTGATGAAGTATCACTTTCTTCTGCAGAAAGGAACAGAAACATGAAGAAAACTAGGTTTGAAGAGGATGCCTTCCAGGGTAACCATTGACTCCCAAGCTGCTACTTTTTTTTTTTTTTTTTTTTTTTTTAAACAATGTTTCCTAGACATTAAAATCCCATGCAACTGTAGCTGAGTCCTTTTGTCAAGACATTTACTTCACTGTTCCTCTTGTATCGATCTAGTATATAGGACAGTCTTTGACTCATCCATTTTTGTATGAAATATAATATCGATGGGCTCTGTATCTAACTTTAAAAGCTGGAGCTATAAAATATCCCAATATGTCATTTCCACAGGGAGCTGTGTGTATGGAAAATACAGTTTAATTGCTTGTGATCTGGCTCATTATTGCTTTCCTTCTTACAAGTCTTACCTGACTTTTTTGAAATACTTAACATCAAATGAGAATTTTGTTATCTGATCTTCCTCATTCTGTTTTGAAAGCTGTCAGTATTTATGACTATTGCCAATATATTTTGTTATTAACATTTATATACAAAAATATAAGCATATATAACCCACAAACCCAGAATTACTCTGGTGCGCATATTTAACTCCCATCAGCAACTAAGCACCACACAGCTGCTTGCTCATTCTGTGCCAGAATCAAAGGTGTGAAGTGCAAAAACTTGTGGGGTGAGATAAACAGTTTAATAGATAAAGCAAAAACCTCGTGTGCAAAGAAAGCAAAATAAGAAATTTATTATTTCCCAAGGAGATGTTCAGCCACCTCTAGGAAAGCAGGGCCCCATCACATGTAACGGTTACTTGGGAAGACAAAACACCCTAACTCTGAACAACCCTGCACCTTCCTCCTTTTTCTCTGCAACTTTTATTGTTGACTGTGATGTCATACGGTTTGGAATATCCCTTTGGTCAGCTGAAGTCAGCTCTCCCAACTCTGTCTCCTCTCAGTTTCCTGTGCACCCCCAGACTATCCACTGGTGGCATAGGGTAAGAAGCAGAAAAGATCTCGACTGTGTAATTACTATTCAGCCATAACTAAAACATCCCTGAATTACCAACACTGTTTTCAGCACAGATTTGAAACATAGCCCCATCCTAGCTACTGTGAAGAGAATTTACTCTGTCACAGCTAAAACCAATACAGCCAGATAAAACCATTAGATGTTTCTGACTTTAATATAAGAAACATTGTTTAATTTCATAGACATGTACAATTTTTGCAGAATCATAAAATGATGACCTAAAAAAGAAGTTTTTATCTCATGATGACCAAGGTAAATCATGATGACTCCTTAGTCATGTGAAGCTTTTGGCAGTCAAAAGAAAAATGGTACCAGTGATTGAATCCTTTAGATATTTAATTAAAATCAGGATTTTATGTCATTCTAGGTATTGAGTGAAATATTGGTGTAGATTTCTACCATCTTTATTTGATGAGCATGCTTATCAATTTTCAGAGTTGGTGTGAACATATCTACACTGGTTCAAAGTCCAGTCTTCTGTGTAATATTGCCTTAAACTCTCAGTCTGCCTCTGCCAGTGATTCTGCCTTTTAAATTAACTTCCTCCAGCAACTCTGCAATGCCTTTATCTGTTGCTAAAGACTATTGGTTGAAAAGAATGGGAAAAAATATAATTGTGCTTGGAATTTGCTAGCCATATTGTAATGAATTTATAGCACATATTTTTGTCCTGTAAATGTACAGATGAGCAAATCAGATTCATCTAAAGAAAGCAGAAGATTAGTGATGTTTTCAGTTTGTTTTGTTTTGTTTTGTTTTTTTTTTTATGATGGCCTTTATCTCTCATCTTATACAATTCTTTGTCCCTTTAGAATTAGGACTACAATAACACTTTTTGCTCTTTGATTCTGTAAAACTGGTAAAAAAATTAATTGCTTTAGTGGTCTTTGAATATACTAAAAGAAATATTTTTGCTTGCTTTACTAGAAAGATCTATTATTAATGATACTGGAGTTCTGTTTCTGATGACATTCCTATGGCTTATGTGTTCAGTGCAATGCCTTTCCTAAAACTGCTTTGTTTACTACCTCTCATTGTAGTCATACTAATTTATTTTGTGTTGAAATGCAAGCGTTTACTGGTAAAACAGGTTTTGTCATTCACAAGAAAGTTCTTTTTTTTGGTAAAACTTAACAGAAATAAATTCCTTGGGTTCATCAACAACTATTAAATGTGGATAACTTGCTCAGGTTGAAACCAGAATAGACACATTCACAATCTCTGGTTGTGTAGAGTATCTGTGAGCGCATATTGAAGAAAGACTTAGCTTTTAAGTCAGAGTCCTCTGTTAGCCCATACTGAAGTATATTAAAACAAGTGGCGCCATCCTGGATGCATGTTTGGTTCAAGCACAGGAGTGCTCTGCACTGTTACAGAGTCTAAAGTGAGGTACTTGGGAGAGAGAATTGAAAAGAGAAAAGGAGTGGAGGGTTTGTTGATTGAGCTCACGCTGGTGCAGACAAAAAATTCTCCCAGGGCTGTCCAAATCCACAAGTTAATGACGGGCGCAGACCCAAAGTATTCAGATGGGGACAGCTGGGGAGACCCTGATGAAAATACTCCTGGTAAAACTCAGGAAATGGAGGAAAAGGAGGTGCGACCTGTTATTAAAACAGAGACGCATAGGGGACCACATGGCGGGAACCCCTGCACCACTGCCCGTACCACCCCCTAGTCAAGGTCTGAGCTCAATGAGCTCTGGGACAGGTTTTCTCACAAGCCAGGTGAAACTGAAACAGAGTGTTTGTGGAGAATCTCTTCCCCGGGAGGCAACATCGGATACTGACGATGATGATGAGACAGATGGGTTTTGGGATCCCAGAGTGTTTCTGAGCGACGGGCTGGCAGGCGACCAGTTGATCACATTCCGAGTGGCTTATTGGGCTGGGGGTGTGCATCCTAAGGAAAGGGGAGAGCCAGTGGTTATCCGGGTGACAGGACGGTCGGAGCTGGCGTTAGGAGTACAAAAGGCCGCCTGCATCCTGGCGATGGATGAGAGAGGGCGGTGCGGGACACCGACGGCTGCACTGGCGGACCCCGATCACCTCCGGCAGCTCATTAAAGGGCTAGCAGACATTTTAAAGATACACGTCCAGGCTCTCAGAGAAAGGATTCAGATGGACCATAGAACTCAACCGGCAACACCCTCATAATCCGCCCGCGCACGTGCTGACGTGGGCAGAGATATTGTCCGATATAGTGACGTACGGGCGCCAGCTGGGAGGGGCCGATCTGGGCGGCGGCACCGACGGCGGGAATAGGAGGGTGCGGCAAGTCAGTCGCAAACCTCACCCCGACTGTCGTCGTCGTCGTCCCCACCTCCCCCAAGTCCCCCGGGAGCCTGAACCCTCCCGAGGCAATCTGGGTCGAACTTCTGACCCAGCAAGGAATGACCTGTGGCGGAAAGGGATAGCGCAGGGAATACCCCGGGCGGTGCTGCACAGAATGCCCACCGACCGTATCCGGACGCTGCTGAAATTGCTAGAGGGGAAAACGAGGGGCCCGGAAGAAGTTCGGGGGACAACTGCTCGGCAGGACAGAGCAGTTAACCCTGTCGCAACCCTGTGAGAGGAACCGAAGGGATCAAAAAAAGCTAGAAGATGCGGTGTGGAGTTTGGGAAATCTTACATTCACATTCCCATGGGTCCGGAGCGAGTAAATTTAGAGTTCTTAATTGACAGAGAGGCCCAAATTAGTGTCCTAAATAAGCAGATATCCGAGGAGCTAGGAACTAAGCCCTCGAGGAAATCCATAAACGTGATCGGGGTAACGGGTACAGCAGAAAAGTGTTTCTTGGCTCAGACTCAGTTTTGGCTGCCTGGGGAAAAGCGGGTGACAGCTGTGGAGGTGGCTCTAAGGCCTTTGCAAGGGGAATATTTTGGGATTTGATGTATTAGCAGGCAGGCGGTGATACCTGCCCAGTGGCTGCGTGTGGAGTTTCGGGAGCCGCGGGGTTGAAGAGGCTGGCGTTAGGACCCTGCAGCTGCTCCCGCGCTGCCGCCATCGCAAGTGCTGTGCGTTGCTCACACACATCCTGTCCCCCCAGCCGCGGCTACACCGGGCAGCGCGGGAGTGATCAGCGACCCGGAGAAGAGACAGATTCACTAGGCGCGCCCACTCCCCTTCCATAGTAACAGCAAAGGGCTGTGGTTCACGGGTGCTTTCAGTCCTATGGGATGCAGGTGGGAACAGAAAGCAGGCAGAAGAGGGGGAAGGTAGCGCACCGGTGGGGGAACCACCCCCACTCCTGCTGGCAGCAGAGATTGGAGAAATTCCATGTGTAGGAGTTAAGTCCCGAGAGGCATCCGAACCTGTGTTTCGTCAGAAGGAGTGGTGGGTAACTCTGGTTGCAATAAACCCTCATTTTGGACAGTGGCTGCAGTTTGTTTTGTGGGTGCCTCCGTGACACCCCTTTAGGTGAGAGACCCCTTTTGGGTACCCTTGTGTGGGAGATTTTCCCGTTTATGAGTGAGTGTGTACACATCTTGGTCCATCTTTATAGAAAGAATATTCTTTAAAGTTTAAGAATTAGTTGTGTGGTAGTACGTTCCCAACTGACATCCAAACTTGTAACTTAATTTTGTTGGAAGGACTACTGAGCAATTTTGATTTCAATAAATCTGCATTTTGGGTAGATACTGCTGCCTGTTTTGTGGGTGCCTCCATAACAATATTGAACAGTCCCAGCTCTTTCAGTGTCTCCTAATCTAAGACATACCACATTTTAGTGGCCTTTCACTAGGCTGTATCTGATAGCTCCATGTCCACGTACGGCCTCAATAGTGCTGAGTAGAGGGGAAGGGTCACCTTCTCATCCTGCTGACAACACTCCTAATGCAACTCTAAGATACAATCAGACCTTTCTGCCTCAGATACACACTGCTGGCTAATCTTCAGTTTTGTGTCCACCAGGGCCACAGGTCCTTTTCTTCGTAGATCCTTTCCAGGTAGTCGGCCTCGAGCATGCACTAGTGCATGGAGTTATTCCTCCTAAAATGCACAACTTTGTATTTCTCCCTGAAATTCCCAAGGTTCCTGTCAGAACATTTCTCTGATCTCTCAAGGTTGCTTTGTATGGCAGTATGACCTTCTGGTGTATCAGCCACTCATAGTTTTGTGTCTTCGGCAAACTTGCTGCAGGTACACTCTATGTCATCATTAATAAAGGCGTTAAACAGGATTAGACCCAGTATTGATCCCTGAGGTACATTGCTCCTTATTGACCTCCAACTCAGACCTTCATGCTACTGATCACAGTCCTCTGGGCCTGGTCATTTAGTCAGTTTTCAGTCCACTTTGTTGCATGCTCATCTAGCCCATATTTCTTCAGCTTCTCTAAGGGGATCTACGGGAGACAGTTAAACGCCTTACTAAGCTCAAAGTAGACAATAACCACTATTCTCCCTTTTTCCACTGATTGATTTGATCTGTAAAAATCAAACAGATTGGATCTGTACAAATGAAAAACTCCTATGGGATCAAAATCAAGTTCCATCTATTTAGAACAGTGCTTTAAATTTCTTGGAAATTAGAAATGCGAAAATGATGTGACATTATTTAATCAATGTATAACTACGCTTTTTCACTAAGGTAGCCCTTTGTTGGCTACTACAAATATCTTTCATATCTACAAATATCTTTTCAGTACATAGTCATTCCTGAAATTAGAAAACTAACTCATATTTAACAAAATATTTATTTCAATAATAGAAAGAAGTGGTCTGCAAACTAAAGAATATTTTACTCTTAATAAAATCAGATCAGAGGAAAGTAGTAAAGCCAAATATTAAAAAGAAAACCATCACACAATAATGTTTTTTATTTAAAAAGACAATCTTCAGGTTGAACAAAGACATCTTTGTTCAACTTACTAGCTCTTCATTTCTGAGTCTACAAACACAGGAAACAAAACAACAGGAAATTTTTTTCTTAATGGAATACTTTTAATTTTTATTTAGTGTAGACATTAGTATGCACTAAGGAACATAGATCCAAGGATTTCTAAACTTCACAGTTCACAAATCTAAATCTAATTTGCACTTTAGAGGAGGCACATGAAGGACTTAAGTCAATATAGAGGGCTCACTGTATTTCTGTGTTCAGTATTTGATTTTTCTAATAGTTCAGTCACATATCTCATTTGCATGAAGTTTCTTTTAAATGTCAGAATTGAGATATGACAATAAGTATTCACTTTGATTAACATATTAAATATTTTTCTTGACCTTAAATGAAGACAGTGCTTCAAAATGTAATCAGATCTTTCAACTGGTTGGAGATAGAGGTGGGAAAATGCTATACAGACATCAGAACATGATATGCACAGGCTCAGGGCCAAAACGCTTTGCTCTTTCCCAGCATACTCTCTTACAGAACTGGTGTTCATAATTTTCATTCAAATGAAACAGAAAAGGCATTTTGATACACTATCTACCATTTGGAGAATTCATAGTATATCTTGATTGGCCTAAATTTGATGCAACAGTCACACTGTTTCAAAAACAATGATTTTGGTAATAGTTTAGGTCTAAAAGTATGAGGACATGTTTAAATAACATATGATTTTGTATCTCAGTTTTTGAGTTCAAATAGTTATTGATTTTTGGGTTAGTGTGACAGTAGGAGGTCTACATAAATATTTTAAACATTTCAAAATTTGACACATTACTGTATTAAATCTATTTATAGTAAATTTATAGCATTGCATAAAAACTCTCAGGGCAATATTCTGTTATCTTCATTTATCAATCAGAAGTATACCTGGCTCCCACTGTTTGTTCATTGTGTAACTCTTCAAGTTCACATATTTTCTGCAGGATTTAATAATCGGCACTGTAATATCAGTATTAAAATGTGTATCTTTTTCTGCTTGATCAGGGGGCTGAAGCACCTTTCCTATGAGGACAGGCTGAAGGGGTTTGTTCATTCTGGAGAAGGTCTGGGGAGACCTGATGCCTTCCAGTATCTGAAGGGCACCTATAAGAAATCTGAGGAGGAACTTTTTACAGAGCAATAGGACGAGGGATAACGGCTTTAATCTGGAAGAGACTGGAATTAATCTGGAAGACTTATATGAGAAATTAGGAAGAAGTTCTTCACTATGAGAGTGGCGAGACACTGGAACAGGTTGCCCAGGGAACTTGTGGATGCTTCATCACTGGATGTATTCAAGACCAGGTTGAGTGGGGCCTTGAGCAATCTGGTCTAGTGGGAGGTGTCCCTTCCCATGGAAGTGAGGTTGGAACTAGATGATCTTTGAGGTCCCTTCCGACCTAAACCATTCTATGATTCTGTGTTTCAATGAACTTAGTAATACTCTTATTTTTATGGTATGCTGTGACTAATGTGAAATTAATATAAGATAGAATATGCAAATTTTCCCACGTATTCTAAGAAAATGGGGGGAGGGACAACAAAGTATTTTCCAGAATCATCGATTTCATTAATGATTAATAGTTTGTTGGTAGACCTGTGTTTTAATGGTCAGTAGTTACTGCAAAATGACTTGCTCTGAGCATGAATCACTGTCTAACTATCTAGTTTCCCCAAAATAAAGAAAGCAAGCTGGAAAATTAATAGTTAATATTGAAGAATCAGACTGTGCATGTTGTTTGACATTTCTAACAGACAACAGGCATTATAATCCTCTGCAGTTTAAAGTCTGATGTCCCAACAGAACTGACAATAGTTTCTTAAAACAATGAGTAGCACGTAATGAAAGCTGTAACTTTGCAAAACTGTCTCAAGTTATGTCATAAAGAATAAAGAGTTCTGTGTACTTCATTTGCATTCATTTTTGAGATAACATTGCTAACCTAACTAAAATTCCAATATGTAATTTTTCTGTTCAAGACCTTGTAAACTACATACTTACTGCTGCTTCTACAATCTTGAGATTTTTTCCAGATTATTTTCCCCCAAGTTAAACATTTTTATTGCTTTATCTTTTCTTAACCAGTTTAATTAAGGAATATTTGCAACTCTCAGGAGAGATAGATTCAATTTTTGTGCTGTGTTAAAAGTAAAATTGTTTGATATTATGGTAAAAGCATATATTTTGTAGGCTGAATAGGACTATCTGTTTAAACCTAACTCTTATGTCCACTATGTCTGAATTTGACTTGAGATTAGTTTGGTTTCAATGATTCTGTGTATTTAATATTAAATAGATATAATTTTTTCTCTTAGGTTACCACATCAATGAACACAAACATTCAGTTGAATTAGGGATAAATGATACTTCTTTTATAGAGTTCTCATAAACTTTATAGAGTACAACGAAGAGGCAAGATTCACTATTCCTATTTCACTGCTACAGAAACCAGGGCAGAAAAAAACCCAACAAACAATTTATCCAAAGTCACAGAGAGTTAGGAGTAAAGAGCAGGTCATCTTAGCCCTAGCCTACTGCTGTACACAGTGACCAAGATACCACTTATAATCACTGCCTCAAATAATGACTTTTGTTTAATGTACAGCTATCCACATTTATTGGAGACTTCTCTATTACAGTGTATTATTCTTGGCTTACGTTTGTCAATGGCTTTTTAAAATTTTCATTTCATGAGATCTCTACTTCAATTCAGTTACTTAACGCAGTGAAAGCTCCTGGTATTGTCTCTTCTGTGAAGAACTAGTCCAACAGCCAGACTGCACTGAATAGGCATGTGATCTGCAGATATGAACTGGAAGGAGCAACATTTTAAGTTAAGTCTACTGGGATGCAGCCATGCAACTCCTATTACCATTAATGAGAATCAAGCCGCTAAATCTCAGTGTGTTGTGCTGAAAATGCTCCCTGATGCGTTGGAAGGAATACCATTTTCATATCAAGTACTTGCAAATGTGCTGGTGCTGCTCCATAAAACCTAATATCCTAGAAAAGGATTCCCAGATCTTTCATATGCTATAGCAATGATCACTGGGAACTGTTGTTTGAATAACTCCACAGGATGCTGTACATCATTTTTATTGATGAGAAAGTTGTCATCTGTGTAGCCTCAATACTAAAGCTGAACGGGCATGGATTGCTTTAAAGCATTGTTTTTGATTAGCCATAAAATTGTCAGCTAAAAATTAGCTTGATTCAGACTCTGAAATGTCATTTTTGGGGGGTTGTTTTTTGTTTTTTTTTTCCCTGGCTCTATCTGTAAACTTGAAAGAGAGCCATGAGTCTCTGTGGATTCTGGACAAGTTGCCAGTTATTCAGATGTTCCATCATAAAAGCATAGCCAGTTCTGTTGAAGACAGCAATGGCAGGTTTACTGTTTTTTAATTAAGTAGTGATTTGTAGGTAACTATTAGGCAGCGGAGAGAATGAGTCTACTTTAGGGTAGTCTGCTTGATTGGGAAAAAGAAGTTATTAAGGATGATGCAATTCATGGCTGATCTCCTATCGTCCATCATGTACTTTTCAAATATATTTGCATGGTATGAAGTATCTACATAGTGTATGATATGAGACAACAGGTAGTTAATAACTATATTCACCATGCTTTTTAGGTCTATATCCCACAAGAGACAATCCTGGGAAAGGAATATTTACACACTCATTAGAGGATATCAAGTAAAATTGAGTAATGCATATATTTCTAACTAATTACGCACCACAGATAAATGCTTGGAAAGTGTACAAGACCACAAAAAGTCCTCTATCCCCCACTAAAAAGTAACTCTACAGGGTAGGTAATTACTCAAATATCTACAATGTAGCCAAAGGCAAGGAATGTTCACGATTTTCTGTGGTTCTGCTGTCAGGCTCTGCCTTCTGCTCTTGCACTTTGGAGCATTCAGAGTACTATCTTCATGGTGTATAGCCAATTCCTTATACTTTATTTGATTGGCCTTTGTCATTATCATGACGTTTTAATATTGAAAATTAAAAGTAATTCAGAACAAATAATTTGATGGATTCCACCTTTTTCTCTTTGAGAGTGATTTATTTCTCAAATTTATTCATTATTCAGAGTGATTCAGTAATTCCTTTAGCAAATAATTCTTGGTGAGTCATTTTAATTGTGAATTACAAAGATTACAGTCAATTTGTGCTCTAGCTTCTGTGCAGTAACACATGTATTTGACTAACTTAAGCAATTCAGTTTGAATTTCCAACTGTGTTTGATTGTAATAGGTGTTAGCAATGTATGCCAGGAAATCAAAATCCAGATATCATGTGATTCATGGTAACTAACCAGCCCAGCATGAGGGCAAACTACAAATTTGATAATCAAAAGTTAAGCTTAAAATTTACTTTCAGCAAACACTTAAGCAATCAAGTCGAAAGTATACTCAGTGAACTCAGCAATTGAGTGCTTTCAGAATGTGATCGTAAAAAGAAAAACAGAATTTAAAGAATAAATAGTCAAGGATACTTTCATCAACTGTTTTAGGGGGTTTAAGTTGCTGATCTAATTTTATCCTACAGAAATAAGGAATTTAATGAAGCATCAGAAATTAAGGAAAGAAATATCTGAACATCAGTAAGGGAACCACTGTTCTCCCACTGGGAGGAGTAGAGGGACATTCATTCTTATGTAAATATCCAATTTTTACCTTTTCAAAACACTTAAATCATGCAAAGGATGAAGTGAGATGAGTTATACATCTGTATTTACAATCTTATTTTTAATGTGATTGCATTCAATCAAAATGATTGAACAGTGGATTTCTGACAGATAATAGTATGTTGATATACAGAATTGCAGGGAATTAATGGCTATTAAATCCTGCTCATAGCAGTTCTGAAGCAAATCCCTAAGTTTTCAGAAGTACCGATTTTTTTTTTTCTACAGCTTTAATATCCACTTGATTTGTGTGTCAGATACAGAATACTTACTCATATTACACTCAAAAATAATTGAATCTAGCAGGTTGATTAATACTGCAATATTAATGCAGCATGTCATTGGTCTTACTGGCATTTCATCAGGGATTTATGAGACAACAGATCCCTCTTCTCTGGACATAACTCCAATGGAGCAAATACCTTGGAAGATCAGTGCAAATAAAGGTAGCTTTTGATGTGTTTATGTCCATATCATTCTCTGACTTAATTATACTCTTTTTTTTTTTTTTTTTTTATGGACTATTTCATTAAATGGTATTAGTCATGAAAGGAAATACATGACTTTTAAGCAAGAAAGTTCCCAGGAAAAGAAAGAATTATCTACTCTAATTAACAAAATAAATAAAAACTAAACCAAAACATCCCCTACACCTGCACAACTCCCTGCAATTTAAACAAGCATCTGAATTTATCACAAATATGTAGGAAAGAGTCAATTTTCCCAGCCACAATACTGCAAAATACTTTTTTTTTGGAAAAAAAGTGTCTATTTTATAGATGGTGAGAGATCTGTGCCGTCTTTTACTTATTTGTTTAGATTTGTTAGCTACTTTGACATCACAGAGCAAAGAGGCTAGAGCTTAGCACCTGATCATTCTATTTTTAGTGGTCTGTTTATCGTGTTTGTGAATCAAGGACACATGATATGTCTCTCAATTCAAGGTATAAACTGTACCAGTTAGCCTGTAACAAATTTTGTCTGATGTTTCCAGTTATAGGAAACTGCTTTCTTCAGCTTTTACATTTGCAAGTATTTCATCGTTTGTATAAATTTGTTTTATCAAAGCCTGACCAAAATATTATCTCTGGAGATGAGCTTGATGAAAGGGCCTTCTTGTCTATCTTAAATCATGAATTTAGCATTTGAAACTTTGCATTCAGGGACTGTCTCATCTCACTCAGTGGACTATGAGGGAGGTGATCCCTCGAAAGAAGCTGTCTCTGCAAGGCAGGGCCGCAGAGGCTGTGGAGTCAGGATAATGACTCAGAGGAACAATGCAAAACAATATATTGGTCTTCCCTTAGAACAATCAATAAATGGTGCAGATAAAGGTGTTTTGGCGATAGAAGGTTATTTTCTTATCAATAACTTTAAGGTGCAACTAAGTATCAAGTAAAAGAAAAGAAAAGGAGTAGAAAGAGGAGAGGAAAAAAATACGGGGAGAGAGAGAGTAAGATAGAAAGGTATCATCACCCTTGGATCCAGCGATGTCCCACTGGATCAATCCAAATCTTGAGTATTCTGGTGGTGGGCGCACACCAATCAATATTTTACCATCTTTTAAGACACTTGGGATATGGGACGCATCCCCGATTTACATAGGAAGCATAAAGCTGGTCCTAATTTGCATGAGCCCCCTTCCAGTGCAGTGTTAGCTATAGACCTCCCCTTGGTGCAGTTCCAGTGGCCAGCAGAAGAGATTAACTCAGGGAAAAGACACCGTTCTGAAAACCAGAATTTATCTCTTACCTATTGTTAATTTACCTGTAAGGAGTCAGGGGAGGATGGCAGAGCCATTGAGGACTATTGAGACCCATTGTCACCTCTTCCCCCTGGACTGGTTTGAGACATCAGTCATCTGGCTCTTACAAGGACTGAACAAAACTTAAGTGCCTTTACTGAAGGTGTGTGTTTTGCTGTTTGTCTCTCTTGTCAAGTTATGCTATTTAGTAGAGTTTCTGGACTCTGCTGCTTTGAAGCTGTACAACTCCGAGCAAGATCTGAGAATTTTTATAACATTTCCTGGCTACTTTGGAGTCAAGTAACAGTTCATAACAAATACTGAGAATAGGAAAGCAGTTTCTGCTGTTCGCTACACATGTTGAAAGCAGAATACGTACTGGCCAGGCTGGAATGAGCCAGAGTCACACTGCAGACTGAGTTAAATAGAGACCTTCTGAGGAAAATTATTTGTGCTTGTATAAGTAAAGACTGTTTTGTGATACATATGCACAAGAGAAGGAGGAACATAAAGGAAGATAAATTTAGTCTCTGCAGGGCCGGTCAAAAAGGAGTTGAGGAGTGACTTGCTAAAGTTTCAAAATTCAACAATATTTACAAACATTGAATGCTGGCAACCATGCTAGTGGTGAATAGATCTCAGTGTGCCACAAAACATTTGTCCAAGAACAGCAAGGCCGTTACAGAACAGTTAGATGAATCATGGGACTTCGTAGTCACTCAAAGGAGAAAAAGGGCATTTCTACTACTGATGAAAGAAATGCTTGAGGATTTTTTTCCCAAAACCATGTATCAGTACAAGAAACAGCTAAATTGATAATAATAATAAAAAATCATTTGCCTTACCATGTACATTATTGAAGAAAATAGAATAGTACTTTTAAGAGAAGATGTAACCGAAATCTGTAAAATAATGAATTACATACTGAGAGCAAATAGAGTATAATTATTTGCTATTTTTCAGACTGCTGAAACTAGGGGACTAAGTAATGTCACCATGTAGCTGGTTTAGAACAGAACAAACAACTTTTCATACAGCACATGGTTGAATTGCAGGCTCAGTGGAATTACAGAATGCACGTCCTCTTGAGTAATAAAAAATCTTTGCAATTGTCTTCACATGTTACAGGAGTTGCAGCTTTAAGACTTTTGTAGTATAGAAACATATAGGAATTGCAGTTTTAAAAAACTCTCCAATGTATGAAATACACAACAGGACACAATGGTCCAGGCAAAGCTATTTTTTTCTTACGTAGAGAGATATGACTATTAAGGTCAGTTATTAAAACTTAGCATTACTTATGGACTAATTAGTTGTTGGTAGAAATAAATTATATTCTTCTATTTCCTTTTGTTATGTATTCCCTTTGTAAGTGGATATTTTACGCTGATCTGAAAAAAAACCATAGGTTTTCAAACTTTAAATATTAATTGAGCAACAATATGAATATTTGTACTTTGAATATTTGAGAAGATTCTCAAACCTGGAATGAACATTTTCATTCTGAAAAAATAAGTTCTTCTGATTATTCCTTTAAGGGTAGTTCATGTGGGATTTTGATCTCATTTATTCAACGATGTGTTTATCTAGGCTAATTATTCAATTTTTAGTTGGTCTGGAAGACATTGAATTTCTGACATGAACCTTAGTCATAGTGAAAACTACATGTATGCACAAATTACATCTCAGTAGGAATGGACTTAGACTAGCTACAGAGAAGCTTACTGTACAATAGCAGCAAATAATTAGTACCAAAGTCTCCTGTTCAATCCATAAACATATCAAGGCATCTCAAAATATCTGGGTGCCTGTTACGTAATGTTTAGTGCAAACCACAGGGGCACTAGCTGCCCAGAGCGAATTATAGTCTTAACTGAGTCATAGACTCTGCAAGCTTTCACAAGATATTTGACCGCATTCCTGAGCTAGTCCAGCAGTGAAATTAATAAAAGGAATTGTGTAAAACCAGACCCCGCTGAAAACCAGATCTGCCACTTGCTTGGACAACAAATGTGGACGAATAAATGGCAAACGCGTCCAAGTCATCACATCCTGTTATGCTTTATGCTTGAGTAACAGGCTAAATCTGAACAGTTGATTCATCACATATTCCTAGGTAAAGGAGATTAAAAAATGGGAGATAATACTAAAATGCAATGATCTTCCACACAGGAGATGTAGTAAAATACTGGTATTTGCTGACATAGGATACAGAATAGTTTTGTGTAAATCAGCTGGATTTCTGCTGCTCACAACTATCCTACTGTGAGGGATACTGATAGTTTTACAATAGCACATTCTTGAAAGAAAAACATTACTGACATTTTTTTTCTATTTATTTCTTTCCATAAGAGAACTGAACAATAAGAATTTCTTGACAACCATTCACATCTAATAGTTTTTCATTTATTATTTGCAGACTCTAAATTCAGATCTCATACCAGAGATTAGTAACTGCTACTCACTGACTTAAACATCCATGTTTTGGATGCTTATTACTATATCTGGCATATGCATTTATCTCATGTGACAATTTAATCTGAAGAAACACTTTTCCAGCTGCACTCTAGAATATATAGTAGACATATAATTTAAATGAGCCATGTGATTATACTAAATAACTTCATTATTTATTAAAGCTAGATAAAAGCAATGTGTAGTGTGTAGTCAGTGATAATTATTTTAATTTTTGGTAGTGTTTAGAAGTTCTGCATCTACTGAGGATATATTACTTGCTGTCTTGCTATCGACTGAGGAATAAAGAACACAGTAGACACTGGTATTGTTTCATTTACACACTGTTACTTCTGCCTTGTGACTGGGTGATGAAAGGCTTTTTATAAATGTGGTTAGTAAATCACAACTGGTATCTATGCTCTAGGTAAGAAATATGTTATTCAATGCTCTCTAAAATAGGAAACAATATAAATTCCACAAAGTAGTTGAGAATTCTATAAATTGATAATGGTATTATACAGTATCTCTAATTGTTCTTCTTGTACAAGATATCTTCAGTTTAGCCTCCTCAAGAGATTATAGTATTTCCATGCTATATTCTGATGCGTCACTCAAAAGCAAAAGGTTCCTATTTCCTTGAAGACATTTCTAAATAACTGACATTTCTAAATAACTGACATTTCTAAATAACTAATTACAATCATAATTTTTGTTATCATCTGAATCGTTGCTGCTGTAGAAGGAAACTTTTACAACAACTGTACTACAAGTCATTTATTTACTGCTATCTGCTAACGTCACAATTTCATCATTAAAAGTATTTATAGGATCACAAATATAGTCAATATATCTTTTATTTTTCAACAGTAAGAAAAAGATGTTACATGATATATACATTGCAATGCTATGCAGGCATATCTGAGTTTAGAAATAGTAACTATTAGTTAGCCTAGCCAAAATACTTCAGTGTAGGTTGTAAGGGACTGTATCAACTGACACATATGTTAAGCAGAGTTTCAGAATTAATTAAGTGGCTTTCTTCAACTGTGGTGCAAAGAAATTTTTCTAGACTGCTTGGGTACACTGACACAGACCAAACCTAGTAAATCCAAGGTGTGACAGTATGTTAAGAACAAAAGCCATCAGAACTATCTTTTGCTCTGATACATAACTTTGAGCATACTACCATTGATTTTGGCCCAGATGTCCATACTGTTCTGCACTGAAATGAAATGAAATGAAAATTGAATTGTCAGGGATATTTCCCATGGAAACTAGTTACTAGATTTTCCATTTGTGCTCTCAATGTAGTTGGGTAGAGGGAGATAGCCTTAATACCACTTTGTATCCAAAACAGAAGAAACACCTCCAAAAGCCCAGAAGTAATGCTAACTTCTAAATAATTAGCTTTTTTGTCTTTCGTAGCTTCAGCAAATGATAGGAAAGATATTGAGACTGTTCAGTTTAAACCCTGAAGCTGTCAAAACATTGTAGAAAAAGAGCAACTTTTCTCTCTGTCCTGTACATGACATTTTAGATTTCTCTTAATGTACATAAAAACTTTATACTACAGTTTCTTGTTAAGCTTTTTCTAATGCCAGGAGAATTACCTTTAAATGTGTTCTTTTTGATGGGTAATGCTTAACATTTTTTTTAATAGGACCTTGCAATGCCTAAGGTGACACAGTTGCCAAATATCCCTTCCTCACAAATTGCTGTTCTTTGGTCAGTATATCAGTAAACAGGGGTTTCTGTTCCTTTCAAACAGCTTGTGCATAGCTTACTGTTGTAAGGGTGCTGTATAAGACACAGGAACAAAATTTGACAATAAAGCATGCCAGTGTAAAGAATATTGTGGGGTGGTTTTGTATAAATATGCTTCAAACCCAAAATATTTGGCTCAGCTGCTACAGTAACTGGAAAAAATTCTGGTACATATCTGAATTTGAGCCTGAAGGTTTAGTTCAAACTTGCCTCTTCTGCAGTGCCTACCTAAATAGAAATCATAACAAGTAATTTATTGTTCAAATAACAGACATTTTCCTGTCTTCAGTTCATTGATTTAGTATATAAAAATGACTTCTGCCATTATGCCTTAATCTGCATGTTAGTCCAGTTATTCACTAAATAATATATTGGTCTAGCAGGAACTGAAAGGCTGGGCAGCACTTTTGTGTGGTGTAAGACTTGGGGAGGCAAACTCTCAGACAAAATGCTTGCTAATATAACAATAAATCTATAATTGCTGCCAGAACATAGTGTTCAGTTATACGACCATGTGAAGGGTAATTATGAGTTTAGCTGGTAGAAGCTCTCGCACTGCTCTTGCACTGTATCAAGTTATTGTCACACAATAGCTCTCATAATTTCAGTAAATGTCTTCATCATTTTTCAGGTCTTTCTCTTTGTAGAATCCAGTAAAGAGTAAAGAATACAGTTTCATTAAAGTCATTGCAAAAATCCATGTTACCTTCATGTTGATAAGTATGAATAGACTACTTTAACTTTGCACCCTGTTGGTTTTTTGTTGTTTTCTTTTTGCATTATTTCATCACATAAACTTCTAACACATTTGCATAATTTAATGTCTTTCCATTCAGAAAAGAAAGCCTTCCATGGGATTTATCAGGAATGCTTTGCATGTCAGAAAACAATTGTGCTTAAGTGTTAGAATAGCACCCTCAGAGGTAGGTGCACCCTGTATACATGCCCATGAACCCGGATACTGTGTTTATTCCCTTGAATGCTTCTGTTCTTAAGCTTCACTTGCACCAGTATGCAACTGGCATAGTCAAGATGCTGACACTTTGAAACTTAACCGCTTGCGTTTTATGGAGAAAACCTGAAGTTTCTTGTTATTTTCTTTTCTTGAAGTTTTCCTTGAAGGAACTGACTAAATAAAATCAAAACAAACCTGTAGGTAAAGTTCTCTTTCCAGTCTCAGACACCCTCAGCAAATCTGGCAAGTGTAGACTGCTAACTGTTGTGCCTACCAATTATTTTTAAAATTATGATCAGAAAAAAAAGTAGTGTAGATTTTTTTTGTGGTTTATTTCCTTGTCTCATTCAGATCATTTGAGACTCATGAGTGCACGTATGTAGTTCTTGTTAATATTATAATGGAGACTGTATCACCTGAAGAATAAACTTTCTGCAAATTGTTTGGCTTGAAAATCCTTTTGTTTTACACTTTGCTGCAAGCATGTACACATTTCAGTATGTGTTGTGAGAACTACCTCTCTACTTTTAAGCCCTTTACTTTTCTAAAAAGTATGGGAAAGAAAAGAGAGATTTTCACAAAGGTGAATGCTTAGAGGAAGAATGTGGATCAATATAAGATCTGGAGCAGGTTTGCCGTAACAGCACGTTTTCCTAACATTTGGGAGGATGGCTGCGTGTGTGTGAATGAACTTTGGATAACAGGCTTCAAACAAGTGACGACTGACTGACTGCATTGCAATCAAAAGAACATGTTAGAAGCAGCGTATGTTTGACCTGACTTTTGCCCCAGTCTTTGGGTAACTGGTGGTATAGTTCTATGTCTGTGGTGATAAATAGTATCCAGCTAATTTGCAAGTACAAAATTCATGCAGTAGTAGGTAATGTGATATTGTGCCTGTCAATTATAGAGCAAAAATATGCATACAGTATGCCTCAGGTTTTTTTGTAGTATTTTTACCATCATGGTAGCTACAGGTATATTCAACCAGTAAGAGTGAAAATGTTAATTCTCACCATTTCCAATATTATAAATAACACAGAACTGGCCATTTTAATGATTATTTTCACCATTTAAATTATATTATAAATATGTAAGTGTATATATATATAAGCATATATGCATACACAGCTATCTATGACATTTTGTTGAACAACAAGGAGTTGTCATTAATTTATGTTGACAATGGGAGTAATACATATCTACAAACGTTTGAGGAAATAGAAAAAAAACAGTGCAAAATAAATTAGGGTTTGAAGTATTTAAATTAGATTTGGCTTAATTTACATAAATATTTGGAGGTCACTCAGACATGAAAGGACATACTTATTTGTGTGCAAGTATACTTCATGAATCAATATGCAAAGAAAAAAATGTTGTTGGAGCTAAAATTAAAAGTAGAAAGTCAGAAGAATAAGCTTTTTGAATCTGAGTAAGTCAGTTAGGTTAAATAATGTGTAATAAACACTCAATTGCTCTTTAAAGTGAATAGTTCCTGAGATTAGTCAGGAGCTGTGTCAGTTTTAGACTGACGTTTGTCTCACTAAAATATTAGTCAATAATGGTAAATACTAAACAAAGTTTAAAAAAAGTCCAACAACTTATTCATTTTGGCAAAATGTCTGGGAACAAGAAGTTGAATTTGCATTGCTAGTGTTCCATCATCTATATGATTGATGAGGAATGGCTATTGGAACAGGGAGATAATTTCTTTTATCCATTTAGGAAAATTTCTTTTACTTTAGAATCCAACTCATTAAAGTGAAATCTAAAAATTTGAATAATTCTGAATGATGTTATATGACATAAACAGTTTCACAGATCAATAATTGTTTACAGTGCTTCAAAGAAATTCATTGCTTTTAAAAAGTGTATTTTATGATACATAACTGATCAGATCTACTGACGTTTTTTTTTCTCCTTTGGATTTTCCTTACATTGCCTGCATATTTCTAAATTACGACTGAAGATTCTCAACATGTTTTTGCCAAAGCCTCATGTGGGAAGTAACCTCAGGTACTCATCTTCTTATACATAAAGATGCAGAACCCATGACTTTTTTTTCTTTTTTAGCATAGCGGAACTCTCATTGCATTTGTGATCCACTATAACTGTGCCCTTAGACACTTTTCAACTGAACATCTTCCTATTTTGTACTCCAAAAATTTGTTGTTTCTGAGAAAATGCATTCAGGGTGTGTTTTTTATTGAATATAATTTTCTTCTTTCTGGTCATTTCACAAACTTATTAAGAAATATTTGAAGTGAACATTGCTCTTCAAACTGCTTAGCATCATCTGTGGATGTTATATATGCGATCTTTAACCTCGCTGTTATCCAGTATATTAAAACCACATTGAATGCTACAAAATCAAGGCTAAAGTTTATGATAGGCCCACTGATTTTTCAGTCTAGTTTGAGACACATTTACTAATAATATTTTTTCAGCTCTTATGTAGTCATGCAACCTTTTAGAAGTAATTTGATCTAGATCAAATTTACTCTGCGAAAGGGAACTGTTGGACTTACTTTTACAAATTGACTTAGACTCCTCCTGAATACCGTGAATTGCTTAAAAATTTAGCATGGGCTATGGGTGCACATTTAGAATGAGCTGGGTCATTACCTCTAGGATAGCTGGTTGAAATGGTGAGTCTGAAAAGCTTTTGAGTTCAAAATACCTAGACATCTCTGTTTCTTGGTACTTGGAGATTCAGCATGACTAAAAATTCCAGAAGAAAAAGTGGTACTATGCACTGTTTGAACTCTGCATTAAAGCTGTTTTTTATTAGTGAATTGCCTTGTTTTTACTGGAGACATCCACAGTCATATAGGTATAATGTAGGTTTGAGGCTAAGATACTAACAATAAAGATGTAAGGGTAATAATAATAATAATAATAGTAAACTTGCATGTAGCAGGTTTCATCAGTACTTCCAATCATTCAATACCATTATCCTCAAGAAAATGACTTGACAAAGTCTGATGACCTCACAGTGAATTAAAAATCCCCAGGAAGAATAACAACATAATCAGTATCTCAGTTGGAACTACAGTGCAGATCTCCTTGAATCCAGTGTTCTCTCTGGAAACAGAAACAAACTACTGTTTTAAGATTATTAAGTGTTCCTCCTAACTCCTGTACTTAGTGTTACAGTAGAATAGAGAAAGCAGTCATGCTTTAATATGTCTGAAAAAATAGACAGTGATGCAGCAATGAAAAATGTCTCAGATCTATGACCTAAAAATCTATCAGTTTTATTACTTGCTGGCTGTAGGAACTTCAAATATATAAAAGAGGACTCAATTTTCTGTTTGCTTTCCTTAGGAAACACCTGCAACTGAAAAATATTTGTACATTAGTCTCCATTCTCCGTCACTTTAAATCATTAGTTGCAAAATTATTAGCATAGGAAGTGGTTTTGCATACTGTCTGGCACCCTCTATTGTGCTTAAATATTCCAAGCATAAATATTATATTATTGTTGATTCTCTACTATACTTCAAGTGCAAATAGTCAAATCTATGAAAATAAAATGTTTTATCTTTGTTATATCATTATCTTTGATAGTATGCGCATGTGTGCCAAATAACAACTATTTCTTAATATCAGTACCCCTTTCTACTTACTGTGCTTTTTTTATTCCTTTCCAATAAATAAGAATATGGAACTCTTTCTTGATTTGAGAGATTTATCATTCTGAAAGTCCATTTGTAACTTTGTATTGTAGCTTTCAGTTCATTCTCTTAGTTCCAAAGTACGAAAATAAGATGATGTGCAGAGCTTCATATAACTCTCTAGTATTCTCTTAGAGGAAAAATATTTTATGGGAACAAGCCATGAAAAGGCACTAAACACACATGCTACTATAACCACTTTTTCTTGAAGGAAAATCAAGCGGTGTTATGTTATTTTATAACATGACTACAGTACAATGTGATAAAGTGCAGTCATCCTCCTATATGGTTAATATAGCAATTCAAAGAATGACAAATACAACTTGGAATATCATAGTACAGTCTTCAAATGATTAGATGTAGCCAGTAGGCACATTTTCTACTGAAAGAAGTCTATAGTTACATGCCTCTGTCAGAGTCCAATGCTCCCTGACCATCTTCTTTTACATAGTCCATGTGTGAAGGATGCAATATTTCATATCACATTTACCTATTTGAAGGTAGATGATCTTACATGGGATTTCTAATTTAACAGAGTGATACAAAATATACTGAAAACACAATACAATACAAATATAAGTTACATTTAGCAAAACATAGTGATTGCAATACATGATTCAATCACAATACCAATGTGATTCCTATTACAGGTCTCTCTAACACTTCCAGTGCCATGGCACTGAAAATGTATTCCTTCCCAGTTGCTGGGAAGGAATACCAGGGTTAAAGACAGCTCAAGCCCATTGCTCTCTTCAAAATTCTTTTGTTAGTTGTTTTGTTCTTATACTCTGTGTTCGGCTGAGCCATGTATTCACCCACCCCCACAAGCTGGTCTGTCTAACTCAGGAAAGAAACATTTACACCACTAGCTGATCCACTCAGTTGTGATACAGTCAGTTAATCCACTCAACTGACATAGCTGGTTGTCTAAAACAAAGGCCACTCTCCTGTCCTCTCTGTGTTGAGATACAGTCAGCTTTCTTTGCAACAGCTGTGGTCAGTTACACACTACACTGCTCTTTGAACCTCATAGACACATCGCCTCTATACATCTCTACTGAGCCTTCTTCCATTTTAGGCATTTATGAGTCAGTTACAGTGTCCACAAAATTTTACAGGCCCATTAGCAGTGACACATTTTATAAAATTGGTACCACATAGTGATAAAACAGAAGCATTTAAAATTAAAATGTAAATACATTTAATTAACTTAGTTCTTTGCAATGGTTTTAAAAAAGGCAAAATAAAATCAGTGCAAATTAAAGCTAATAAACATCAGATTAAATCTGTTCCCTCCTACTTCTATGTAACAATAGAATTGTAATATGTGGCTTTCAGTGTTGTTTTTAATAGGCTTTTGATATGCAGAAAGTGCTATTCTATACAAATAAATTCAATTATACTGTTTTTAAGATCTGAAGTTACTTCTTTGCATAGTGTGTTCTGAGCTACTCACAGTCATAGGATTACATGTCATACAATGAATTTGCCATGATTTAGAAATGCAGTGAATTTCAGTACCTTTCTTCTCTAATATCTAGACTGGCCAAGGAAATCAATGGCAAAACAAGTTTCCATTCCTGTGTCAAGCTTATTAAACAGATGCCGAGCAGACATTCATGGGTTTTAAGGAGTTTTCAACAAAACTTAAGTGAGATTCACCAGTACATAGCAATGGTACTAGCAAGCTTTCAAAATTCTTGCTTCTCTGACAGTCTGTGGATTGTATGACTTAGCCTAGGATAGGAAGGAGTCTAGCTGCTCTGAGGTCCCTGCCTTCACCAGGATCTTTGGGAGCTTCATGACTGTTGATCTGTGACAGGTGAGGCTCTGAAACAAAGGCGAGCCAGAAACAGCCCTGAAACAGGGAGCCAGAAATGGCTTTTACACTATGTTCCAGAAAGTTTTAATTCTTTGTCTTGTTTATTGTTCCTCCCTCCCCTGCCCTGCAATGCATGGTGAGTATTCAGGAAGCATAGATTGTCTTCTTCTTTTTTTTTTTTTTTGTTCCATGCTAGAGATTTCTAGATTACTAGAGGTTTGGGGTGAGGTTTTTATATATATGACTATGAAAAAACAAAACTAGATTTTTCTAATTTCATGGAGTGACTTCAAGCCATTTACTTCATCTTCTTAAATGCAAAATGAATTCTAGCAGGGTGCTCTCAGGAGGCGTCTTCACTGTGATATTATCCATTAAGGTCTGTCATCTTCTAGATTTCTTAACTTCACAAAGCTTATTAGTACTTCAAAGCTTATTCCTTGGGCTTCTTGAGAGGGGGTAGTGTGAAGAGCGTATAACAATTGTGTGTTGCTGTATTATCTACTGTTGGAAAGAATGCGTGTCACTGATAGTTATATGTAGAAAGCCTTTTTTGATTGTTGTTGGGTTTCATTGTGTTTCTAAATGTCTAATTTCTGTACAATACACTAGCATTCAATAGGTGTTCTGAAGCAAAACACACAAAATATGTGTATAGCAGTAATTATTTAATGTCATTATGGAGTCCTAGCAGCAGCACACAATAAAGTGGGGTATTTTGCATATTTCTGCACACTGAGAGCAATGAACATGGCAAAGAAAATTGTCAGGATATCAGTGAGAAAACAAGATCAAAGAACTGGAAAATGTATTTAGTTTGTAGATCTCCCATTACTTCTTTGTCAGAGCTGTGGTAGTGTCCATCTCTGATGGACTCCTCAAGTCGTATCTTTCCCTCTGATACAGTTTTTTCTGACATTATTACTTTTGCAAAGGAAAATAGTACGTATCATACCAAAAAGGGAATATATTGGTCTGCACCATGTATTATTAAGCATACTATGGTATAATAGGTTATATCTGGTTGCAGGATAAAGGTTGCAGAATTTTCTGTTCTTTTAACATACATGTTATAATTCTGTTCTGCCCGACAAAGACAGAATAGTCCTCAAAAATTCTATTACTAACTCTAATCAGGTATAATAGCATAGGATTTAACAAGATAGCCTCAATAAAAGCATAGACAGTTATTTTTTATTTTGACTAAAAGACTTAGAATTAAAGAATTAAAGAGATAGAAGTAGACTATGGCCTCATGGGCAAGTAGATGTTAGATCTTGGGTTTTTTTTTCCAATGTAATTCTGCAACTATTCTACTCTCACCCAGTTTCGTAATGACACAGTCTCCTCCCTTTTGTTTTACCTTCTCAGAAACAGCACTAAATTCTACTCTGTTAACCCTTTCCTGAATGTCAAGGAGATCTAAAGCCGTAGTCTCTCTATATAATTAAATTATTTAATTATTTATT